>BQNB010115014.1:0-21642 GCA_026074375.1 Tanacetum coccineum
TGCTTTTAGATTATTCTTACTATATGTTTGATATTTTATTATATTATATGTATTTTAAGGTATAGTCTGAGCGGATCACCTTTGGTGTTCAGCCTTGACCTTAGCACATGTCAAACATTTGCTAACATAGGTGGCGATGTCGGCCTTCATATTAGGCCACGAATATAGCTTTTTCATGTCCTGATACATTTTGTCAGAACCTGGATGGATAGAATATTTGGACTTGTGGGACTTGTGCATAACCACAGTCCTCAGATAGCCATAACAGGGTAACCAACTCCTGCCATTTAAGCATGGAGTTCCATCCGCGCGGGGTTCCAACTTTTCCGTTCTAAGTTTCTCTAGATCCTTTGAATTTTTAATCAACATAGCTCCAACATCTTCGTTTTTGAGATTCTCTGGTTTCTGTGCTTAAGTCTCAGCATTTAAGATTTGTTTAGGAAGATCCAAGCCAATAGTCATGACTAAGGCTCAAACTCTTAATGGTTTATCTCGTTCTTTCCTGCTCAAGGCATCAGCAATAAAATTTGCCTTTCTCGGGTGATAACAAATCTCACAATCGTAATCATTCAGCAACTCTAACCAATGACGTTGCCTCATGTTCAACTCCTTTTGATCAAGGATATGTTGTAAACTCTTATGGTCTATGAACACCGTACACTTGGTTCCATACAGATAGTGCCTTCAAATCTTTAGAGAAAACACCACTGCACCAAGTTTCAAATCATGAGTCATATAGTTCTTCTTATGAATCTTCAATTGGGGTGATGCATAAGCAATCACCTTCTCTCTCTGCATCAACACAATACCCAAACCATTGATCGAAGCATCGCAGTATACGATAAAATCTTCGCTTCCTTCAGGTAAAGCCAGAATTGGTGCACTACACAACTTCTGATTTAACAGTTGAAAAGTTGCTTCTTGTTTATCACCCCACTCAAACTTGACCTTCTTCTGGGTGAGTTTGGTCATCGGTTTTGCGATCTTCGAAAATCCTTCGATGAATCTTCGATAATACCCAACAAGACCTAAAAATTGACGAATCTCCGTTGGTGACTTAGGAGATGCCTAATATTTAATGGATTCGATATGGGCGGGGTCCACGTGAATACCCTGGCTGTCAATCATGTGACTGAGAAACTGTACTTTAGGAATCCAAAATTCACACTTGGAAAATTTGGCATACAACTCCTCTTTCTTAAGAAACTCTAAGATTAACTTAAGGTGCTCTTTGTGTTCTTGCTTGTTCTTCGAATGTATCAGAATATCATCAATAAAGACAATTATGAATTTATCCAGATATGGTTTGCACACCCGATTCATAAGGTCCATAAATACGGCAGGTGCGTTTGTCAAACCAAATGGCATAACTTGAAATTCATAATAGCCGTAACGAGTTCTGAAAGCGGTCTTCGGAATTTCTTCTTCTCGAACTCTCAGTTGGTGATAACCTGACCTTAGGTTGATCTTCGAGTAGATACTCGACCCTTGAAGCTGATCAAATAAATCATCAATTCTTAGGAGCGGATAACGGTTATTCACGGTCAATTTATTCAATTCCTGATAGTCGATGCACATTCGAAACGATCCATCATTCTTCTTGACAAACAAGACCGGAGCTCCCCCAGGGTGAGGAACTAGGTCTTATAAAGCCTTTGTCAGATAGTTCTTTTAGTTGTTCCGACAACTCTTTCATTTCAGAAGGTGCTAATCGATAAGGCGCCTGAGCTACGGGTGTAGCACCAGGTATCAAATCAATTTGAAATTACACTTGTCGAGTCGGAGGAAGACCCGGCAAGTCCTCAGGGAATACATCAGGAAAATCCCGGACGATTGGTATGTCCTCAAGTCGCTTCTTCTCTGACTTGTCTTCCGTCTCCTTTGTATTAACGTTTGCCAAAAAGACTGGACATCCTTTTAGCATGTATTCTTGTGTTTTGGTGTACGAGATAATGTGCAGACGAGCCTTGTGTCCTTGGTTGCTTCCGTCACCGTGAACAATTAGAGTTTCATTTCCCCAGGGGATACGAACGATCTTCTCAGCACACACAATGATTGCTTGGTACTTTACCAACCAATCCATACCAATTATAGCGTCGAAACTACCAAGTTCTACGGGCATTAAGTCTATGTTGAATGGGTGGTTCAGGATATTTAATGTACAACCCCTAAGGATAGTGTTCAACCCAATTATTCTCCCGTCGGCTAGTTCAACGTCATAATAGTGATCTAATGCAGTTGGTGTGATATCAATTTGGGAGCTAAATGCAGTGGATACAAAACTTCTATCGGCACCAGTATCGAATAAGATAGAAGCATAGCGGTTGTTTAGAAGGAACGTACCCGTCACGACGTTGGAGTCTGGGTTTGTCCCTGCATGCCCTACCGCATACACCTTGGCTGGAGCATTGCCACCTCCAACTTGGTTACCACGGTTGTTGTTGTTCTTCAGCTTGGGACATTCCCTCTTGAAGTGTCCTTGGTCGTACTTCTATAGTCACGAGCAAAATGGCCAACTTTGTTGCATTTGTGGCATTTAGGAGCACATGGACCATCGTGGTGATAGTTGCATTTTGAGCATAGGGGTTTAGATCCCCCGTATGGCTTCTTCTCACCAGATCCTGCAGTGTAGGCCCGGCCAGTGTTCTGCCTCTTGTTTTGTTGTTGTTGTTGTTGGTTTTGAGTGTTCCTTGAGGTGTCCTCAAACTTCCTTTTACTCTCTGTCTGGCGTTCAGCCAAAGTGCGGATTTTCTTATCCATTAGCTCGGTTGTGATTTCAACTGCATCTTGCATTATCATTGGTTTAGACGCCACTACACTCCCATGAATTATGTCAGGAAGGCCACCGACATATTTTTCAATTTTATCAGATTCTTTAGGAAACATCCTCCCGTACAAAAAAGCTAATTCCTGAAAGCGTTGGGTATAACTTGTCAAGTCAGTACCCTTTACCTTCAGATCCCAAAATCTCCATTTCCAGTTTCTTGATTTCATTTCGAGGACAGTATTTGTCAGTCATCATTTTCATGAGTGTTTTCCAAGGCATACCGTAAGCGGCATCATGACCAACTGTCTTGACATGAGTGTTCCACCATGTTAAAGCAACTGAATGGAGAGTGCAAGTAGCAAACTTGACTTGAATCTCAACTGTACAATTACTGATGAGGAAAACAGACTCTATTCTTTCAAACCATTGAGATAGACCGGCAAATCCTTCTGTGCCTTTGAAGTTTAAGGGTTGACATTTGAGAAAGGCAGTGTAAGTACATTCACGGGCAGTTCGTTTTGTCCTTCTAACACCCGCTCCTGAAATATGGCTATCATCGCCATTTGTATTTCTGTCAGCATCACGTGCTGCCAAAGCGGCAATAACGCCTTGTTTAATCATTGCCTGAAGCTGGGCATTAGTGAAAGATGTGGTGTTGGTTGTTTCTGGGGCTATGTTTGACCTCGTGGCTCTTTTTGGTGCCATTTTCTTCAATCATAAGAAAATATAATACTCGTTAGATTTTGTAAAATCATAACCATGACATGACATATACACAATAAGTAAAGAGAGATCACAACACACAGTGAAATATACAACTGAATTAAAGTTAACAATGGTGTAACTAAATCGACATTCATTCATAATAAATTCAATTAGAGACATGACATAATACCACCATTCCATATATAATTGGAAAACATACATGATTGGTTCAGATACAAAATGATCACAATGATTAGGTTACAAGATAAAAGAATATATACAACCTAAATCCATACTAGCTGGGAGTTACCTGTAATACTTAGTAGGGTGTACAAAATAACTAGCCATAACATGATCTAGGAACTACTACCAGCCTCCTCTGGTGCATCTAGCTGTACAGGACCTTTGGCGGGTCCCCGCTGTCTCTCAAACTCTGTCATCTGAGTCTGAAGTCTCTTTAACAGCTTCAGTGCCTCTATGAACTGCTTTTGTCTCCTGTGGTCTGACACCAACATCTTTGTAATCGCCGCCTGTCTCCTACGGTCTGCTGCCTGTAGCTCTGTAATCACTGCCTGCTGTGCTACAATCTGAGTACGTAATGACATAACCTATGCACGCGCAAGGTTACTTGCATCCATAGATCATCCCCAAGTGTCTCGAGATATCCTAGCCTCAGCCTCCATGAGCCTAGCAGTACGAGCATGTGCACTCCTATCCCTATACAGCATGTTGAGCCGACCAGCCATTAGCTGTCGCTCAGACTGCTCATCATCCAACCTCGTATAGATCTCGTCTATGTCTTGCCTAACCCTAGTGGTAAACTTTGTCATCCGTCGACCCAACTCTATGTCATCAGTCGTTGGTGCCCCTGACATGTCTACTGGCATCTCATCCCAAGTTTCGATGATCTCATAACCGATATCTCTCTTTAGATCCTGCATAATCTCCCTGACTATGGTAGCAACAAAACCATAGTTTGACCTAAGCCCTCCAGTCGGTCTAGCAGCAGCAGCAGACGAGCTCTCTCCAACCTTGTACCTAGGACCAAGAGCGATACTCAACCTCTTCTGAGGCGGTAAGGTAACATCGGTTCTGTCTTCTCTACGGTCAGTAAAGAGTAGATGCAAAGGTTGTGATGAAGTAGGTAGCGGTATGGGTAAAAGTGGTGGTGTCCCCGATGGTGGTCCATCTAATCTGGTGTGGGAGAATATGATATGTGGCGATGGTGAATGGGAAGTAGATGGGGCCTCACCTCTCAACCAGATCATCGCAGCTCGATAACCCAACGAACGAATAATACTAGCAGGTGATGGAGATGATATAGGGAGAGGTGGTGATAGTGGTAGTGGTGGAGAAGGAATCTGAGGCAATGGTGATGACCATGGGGAAAGTGGTGATGGAGGTGGAGTAGGCATAGCAAAAAGTCTCTTAACCTTTTCCCTAAGAAGAAGTGATATCGGTGTCTCATCTCTGATGGATATCCTAGCAGTAACCCGGTATGCAGGATGTGGTGGTGGTGTGGCCGCAGACTCGTCGGTCTCAAACGACTCAGTCTCTTCAGCAGATGGGGCCTGATCAATAGCTGGTAAAGCAACATCTGTAGAGTCGGCAGGAGTTGGGTGCTCCTCCTCCTCCTCCTTATCCCCCTTAATATCAACATCCTCATCCTTGTCATCATCAGATTACTCATCCTTATCATCGCCATCGTCTCCTCCGTCGGCAGGATAATCGGCAGGATCCTCCTCATGGTCCTCATCATCATCCTCCTCCGGATCCTCCTCGGGATCTAACTCAGGAACATAGCCTGGTGAATCAGCAGTAGGTGAGACAACAATAGGTGCTCCTCAGCTAGAAGTATCTCATCCTTTGGTGGCATGAACTCCGGGTATACAGGTTTCGGAACAAACTCTGGTGAAGGTGGGTACTCAAGACCCGACACATAATCAGGAGACGGCGAGGCCTGAAAATCAGCTACCACATAGGCATATGGGTCCTCTGGCATCACGGGTGGTCCATCGACTCCCGATCATCCGATATCTGGCAAATCCGCAAATGGGCTGGACACAACAGTGTATGTAACCGTAGAACTCTTAGAATCCGACATGATTGTATCTGAAAATCAAAAATAGCTTATATTAGTATTTAATATAAGACTTTTATAGTAATATACATTTATACCATAACATGTATATCAATCCTAAGTGCATCTAGTCTTAACCAACTAATACAACATGTAGTGTATGTATATATGTCCCATGAAAATGCCTTTGTATGAATGCAATGTTTGAAAACGGTTATAGTCCAGCAAAAACATTTGACCTGGTTTTCTATAACCTTGGCTCTGATACCAATCTATAACACTCCCAAATTGGGTCGCAGCGGAATATGGGTTGGGGGTAGTACTTCATAGATCAATAACATAAGATATATAAAAGAACAACCATTAAAAGCAGTTTAAAATTGATACATTGGATTTAGCAAAGTGTTGTTACAAAAGCCCGAAGCTTTACATGTTCATTGTTCAAAATACAAGATTTAAGTTCATAACAATTATCCCAAAATGTAATGCAACAAAATCTTCATGCATATGACATCCAAAATATAAGACCACCAACGTATCCCTTGCACCTCGTGCTTATTGATCTCCTAAAAAACATTGCTTAAAACATTAACATATTATTGAGTGAAATTATAGGTTTATAAAATGTATAATGTAGGACCGCAAGATTTCTCTATGATAATGCAACAGATGCAAACATCATAAAATGTAATTACGTTTCCCTAAGCTCATGACATTGAAGCTCGACATGTATGAAATGCAATATAAATTGGCAACATTGCCTGTGTTGATGTTCTAACCCGCAACATCCTATGTCTGACATGGTATACGTCCATTTTTCCAGTGATAGCTAATCACCCGAACAGGGATATCAATCCCAATAGATCTATTCATATCATTCGCGCTCAAAATCCTAGTAATTGACAGTTCATGATAATGGGCTCAGACAGGGTTATCGCTACTTAGGCAAACACGTAATCGTAATATAAAATGTCCACTTATGTCCATTTGTAAATCATGCATATGTTTCTCACCCCAAAACTTGTAAATCATTAAAATGTAAAACGTGGGGCTATGAACTCACCTTGAGTTAATGATAATCCAAATACAACAGAAAATGCGTCACGGAGATGACGGAATGCAACCTAATTAAACGTAGGTCGTATAAGTACTAAGCACGTTGATTAACTAATGCCATATACAATTCTATATAGCTACATCACCATCTAATCGTGTTTGTGAAATTATATTTATAAAGTTAAAACGTTTATAAATAGTTCATTAGTAAAAATGACGTAACTTTATCGTTTTAAGCCCGTTTCTTACGTTTCTTATGTCCACGCTTTCATATTAAGACGAGTTATCAAAATATTACATTTTCATATTTTTGACCTACTGGTGAACAGTACTTTTACTGTTCATAACAGTTTATAAAATTATTTTTATAGATTTAGTTATCGTAAAACCCGTAAATGTCGTATTTTATTCGTTATAGCTCCGTTTTTAGCGATTCTTTCGAGCACGTCTTTGTTATTAAAAGTTCTATCATATTAATGGTGTTTTCAAAATGTTCATGTCTGAGATGAACAGTAACTTTTATAAAAATAGTTTTATAAAAGTATTTTTATACATTTAAGTATATAAACTCGCGTAATTCATAACTCCTTCGTTATTGATCCAAAAATTATGATCCGAATTGTTTTGGAATACTAAAATTAAGTGCTATCTGTGAAAAATAATAAACTTTATATATTAGAAGTATTTTATAACTTGTTTTTATAAAATCTCTTTTATAACGCGTTTAATTAACGTGTAACTCGTAAACTACGTATCTTCCTCGTTATTAATCCGTTTTTTGAGTTTCTTATCTTTTTGGAATCTTTATGAGATGTACTATTTTATAAAAATGTTAAACCCATTGCTTTGAATTCGAAATTATAACAGCCCTTTTATAATACTTATATATATTCATTTTTATAACTTGTTTTATATACTTTTCAACTTGATAAAATACCACAAGTCTTTACACCATATGTTTTACATATTATTATGTCCATTAGTCCATATTTTGTCCAAGTGTCCAAGTTAACAAGTCCTTAACAATGCTCTTAAATCATAAACTTTCTTAAGTAACTTTTAATTAACTAGTTTATACATATACTTTTTACACTTAAACCAACATGATACAATACTTATATTTCCTTCATGACATGATATTTACAACCATATAACATGTGTAAAAGTATACAAAACCATGATTATAAGTACAAGTCCATTTTACATGTTTAAAAGTGTCCTAAATGGTGATTTTGCTACATAGAACATATATACATATAAAATCATAATTATAAAATGATTAGGGTTTTAGATAACCTTAGGTGAATGAGTGATGAATGGGAAACAAATCACACCCTTATGATTTAAACCTTTGGCTTGAAAATATAGGATGAAAACCCTAATTTTCCTTGCTTTAATCCTTGTAAAGGCTTAACCAAGCCTTTAAACTTCCTTGGCATAGCTTATATATAGTGTAGGAATGCTTGCATATGTTTTAAAATAAGTTGTGTGAATTATTTGGTGGGTTTAGGGTTTGGTCATGGGTTCTTAAGAGAAAAAAGAGAATGAGTTGGTTTTTGATAAGTGAAATTGTGTTGTGTGTATGTTATCACTAGTATGAAAGACTATATGTATCAAGTGATAGTCAATTGTATAAACAAAGACCAAAAAGACCAAAGAAAGTAGCAAGGGAGGGGGGGGGGGGGACGGCATATGTGGGTAATAGGGATAACTAGTGGTCAAAACCACTAGTCATGTACTAAGTCTTACAAATCCCATACTTGCACCTTGCCTTAGGTAATGCTGTATGTCCTTATGTCTCCTTAGATGTAGATGAACCCATGAATTCAAGGAAGGAAGTGACTATCTAATATCTTGGATATTTTGAGTTAATACTTGTATAAAATGAAAGTATTACTTGAGCTTTTATAAGTTGTAGTCTTTTATTTAGAAGTATAACTTGAAAATGGATAAGTCTTGGCTTATTTCCTTTAAGTGGGATGTCCCACTTGGTATTATGGGTAAAGTTTTATAAACTTTGAGCATTGAGAAATAATAATGGGTATTCGTTGAAGCGTAGATAAATTGTGGTGGTTCCGGGAATGCCTAAACTTAATTTATCGCGAAACGTAAACACTTTACGTAACCAATAAAATAAAATGAACAAAGTTAATAATTATCCTCAAAATAATTACTTAACACTTGCTTGATGTAAACATTTAATTGTTTGATGCCCGTTTACATTGAACGATAATTTTTAGCTTACGCGATTTAACTTAACGATTACGATTTAAAAGCAAACGCGTACAATACCAAAAATACATAGTGAATTTATTGACGTTGTAAATGACCCTAAAACACGGGGTGTTATACCAATGTCTAAGAAATTAGGAGTTGGATTTCAGTTTACTCCAAAAGCTTGTTGTGTGTGTGGGAGTTTTAACCATCTAATTAAAGACTGTGAATTTCATAATAAAAAGATGGTACAAAAACCTGTTTTGAACAATGAAAAAGGGGACCAGTCAAAGGGAAGTTAGACCAGTTTGGAATAATGCTTTGAGGACTAATCATCAAAATTTCTCTAATTCTAGGAGAAATTTTGCTCCAATAGCAGTTTTAACCAAGTCTGACCTAGTACCAATTAGTACTGCTAGGCAAAGCTCTTCAAGAGCAGCATCACCAGTTAGTACTGCCAGGCCTATTAAGACTGTTGCACCCAAACCCTTTGAGAATGTTGTAAAATCTAGACCAAATGCTTTTCAGAAGTCACATTCACCATCTAGGAGATCTTTTTACCAACATACAACACTTAAAAAACAGAAATTTGGATAACAGAGTTAGTATTGTCAAAGTAAATTCTGTTAATATTGCTAAAGGAAAAAGAGTGATAAGTGTTGTTGGGGAACAAGGGATGAATGCTGTTAAGTCCACATCATGTTGGGTTTGGAGACCTAAAATTAAAGTACTATATCATGTCTCTAAAAACAATGGATCATACATTTGTAAGCAATTTGACTATGTTGATCCAATAGGTAAAATCAAGTCAGTAATGGCTTGGGTCCCAAAAAGAAATTAATTCTCTTATGAGTATTATGCAAAATTTATTGGATTGTATTTCTCTGTGTTTGGAACTAACATTTTGCAGGTTTAGAGTTTAAAGGATATTTGATTTATAAAGGATATGCTAATTTGATGAAAATGCAGGAGTTGAGGAGAGGATATTAATGATAGCATGAATGTCCTTTCAGTGTTGGTTGTATACCACACAACAAATGGTCATCAATTCACCATGTCTAACAGACAATAAAGAATGCTATTCCAGGGCAAACGGCAACTGGTAAAGAATTCTCAAATCCGTTGATGGCTGATAGTTTGCCAAAAACTATTCTTTTAACTAAGTTTTTGGGATGACTTAAGGTTAACTTTGGAAAGAAATGGGTCAAAATTAGTATTTTGGTTTGACTAACAGTTTTGACTTCTATTCATGGGTTATGCATAAATATGGATCCTCATGAATTCTCACATGTCTATCTAGTTCTTTCTAGTGTGTTTGTGATGAATAGAGGCATGTTGTTGCATGGTTATTGAAGAAAAAGTTAATACTGGTAGGCAAATTGTTAATACTGGTGGGTTCAAAATTAATACTGCTAGTTAAGAAAATGCTTTGGATTGTGTTTTTCTTGGTTTTGGACTAACATTTGCAGGATAAGCAAAATTGATTGTCTATTATCAAGTGAAGTATTGTTTGAGGGGAGGCTCATGATGTCTATTATGCACTCAAGTATGATTGGAAACATTTGTAACATCAGACAAAAAGTGTCAAACACATAGGAAAATCAAAAGAGGTCGGGACACTAAGGTACCTCAGTCTGGTGGTCCCCCTGACAAAGGTTGGTGATGAGGCTGTCCATAAGGAGTTGGGTGACAGAATGGAAAGGGCTGCCACTACTGCTTCTAGCTTTAAAACAGAGCAGGACAGTGGTAACATAAACTAAGACCCAATCCATGGCAACACTTAATGAATTAAGTCCTTTGGGATTTGGTTCAGGTAGTGGTCCCAGGTGCCAAGTTACCATATTGGGGATGTAGATGCTCAAACTAGGTTTGAGGCTGCATCTAAAAGTCCAATGATCCACCTCTCTCAAGAGTTACACACTTGGAAGTGGGAGAGACGTATGAAACAAATGGATTTGGATTTATACACAAATTATGTGACTTGGTGACAAAAGGAATAGAAGAAATGTGAGGCTCAACAACACAGAAAGAGAAGTTGTGTGGAAAAACAAAAGAAGTGAAACTGGTGAGGCAAATAGCAATTGAGATGATAATAGTGTGAGCATAAAAACAGAAAGAGAGAAAGTGAGATTGGTGATGGAAAAGTTCTTTGGAGGAATTTCAAGTTAAATACTTGGGGGGGTCTCTTAAAGTTAGTACTGTAGCTAAATTTTATTTAGTACTGCTAGTGCAACTCCTGAGGTTAGTACTGCTGCTGAAGGTTTGGTATATATAAGAAGGAGTGCAAAGAAGAAGAAAGATAAAGGCAAGGCAATCATGATTGAAGATGAATCTGTTCAAAAGAAGTCCAAGAAGCAAATGCAAGAAGAAAGGCTTGGTCATGAAGAAGACATTAGATTACAAGAACAGATTGATGAGGGAGAAAGAAAAAGGATTGCAAGAGATGCTTAAATTGCCAAACAATTGAAGATATGCTTAAGAATTTTGACAGGGATAATCTGATCAAATTATGGAGCTTAGTTCAAGAAAGTTCATCATGTATCTTCTACAAGAGGACAAGATATATTCATGCTGGTTGAAAAGGATTATCCACTGACAAAGGGACTTGCAATTTTGATGCTAAGTAACAAGCTAAGAGTGGATCAACAGTCAGAGATGGTAGATGAGCTTTTGACAAAGATCTACAATATTACAAACAGACCAAGGAATCAAGTAAAGTGTTTGGAAGCATCCTCAACAGAATACATCAGAAGAAACTTAAGATTTGATGGTAAATCACAAGTTTATGGGAGGATTGTTGGGATTTAGAGCTTTTACACTTAGTACTGCTGATAGTTAGTTAGTACTGCCAGTTTATGTTAGTACTTTAGTTGTATTATTAGTACGTTAGTCATATATAGTTTAGTATGCTTAAGTGATATGCATGAGCTTTATATTAGAATAGATATGCATGATCACTTTAAAAAAACCGCATTTTGTAAGCCCGTTAGGGTTTCCTTGGTGTATAAATGGCACCCTTACGGCATGGTTAGAGAGACGAATAAAAAGATAGAAAGTCATAGTTATTTAGGCAAAACATATAGTTGTTTTGTGAATCATTCAATATATTGAAAGTTTTGTGAAAGTTCTTGTGTTACTGTTACATTGTTTCTTCTGGTGTATAAAGATTAGTTTCCGCATAATCTTTATATATTACTTAGGGTTTCTATCAAAGTTGTTTAAGATCTATCTAAGACAACTTAAGCTTTAACAAGCTAATCTAAGATTTGTAAAAGGGGATCCACATTCATCCAAAACAACCCTTGAAACATGAGCCTGAGCAAGTAGCATATTCTCTTTAAACCATTCAGAATTCTTTGGCCTCTTTGGTTAAGTACATTGTCTTGCCATATGACCTTCACCCCTATAGTTGTAACAATGAATAACCTTTGTCTGATTTGCTGCATTAGTTCCCATACTTCTGTTAACCCCTGTTCCATTAGCATTACCTTTTGCTCCACTACCTACATAACCCTGAGTTTGTCTCCCCTTTACATTTTGCATTGTGACCCTGTCGTTTTGAATTGTGGCTTGGTTCCTTAGATTGGAAGAAGTCCTGAGTTGGTTATCGGTTGGTGGATATCGTGAGGAAAATGCGGTGATGATGAATGCCATTGCTTTGTTAAGACTTGCAATTGGATCATCAGCAGGAAGAAATGAAGGTACAACAAGACCTTAGTCAAGTTGTAGAAATACTACTGGTGATTGTTGATGAAGAGCAGGTGCTTGGTATGATTGTTGATGAACCAATGGTGTTTGATGAACAACTGGTGCTTGATATGATTGCCGATGAACGGGTGCTTTATAAGTTTGTGGTTGTAGAAGAGATGTGTAGAATTGTTGAGCAACTGATGAAAGATGTTGATGATACTGTGATGGATTGTACTGAGGTTGATGATTGTTGTAGTAAGAAGGTGTGTTATAGGTATTAGCAACCAAGGCAAGAGGATCTGGAAATCTTTCCCTCATCATACGAACTTCATTAGCATGGACCTCATGTTGCCCGAGATACATATATAGCTGATCAAAGCTTGATTCATGCATATCTTTTGCTAATTTGACATCAGTAACAAACTTGCTCTTCGGACTGAAGGTTATTCATAAACTTAGTATTAACTTAAACTTTCTTCATAGGCCTCCCAATCGTGTTCATGTCATTAATCAACTGAGCAAACCTCAAGTAATACGTGTGACTTGTTTTGACCTTCTTAGAATGTGAATCGAACAAACTCATTGTACAACTTTGATTCTCGTTCTTGCAGTGAGAGTTCTGTTCCTTCTATAAGTAGTTTGATTCTATCCCAAATCTCCTAAGCAACAATGTGATGATTCACAAAAGTATAAACATCTTGCTCTTATATCACATTCTTCACGAATCTTCTCTTTGTTAGTAAGATCATCATAAGTTCTTTATCTTGTGGTTGCCGGTGAAGTTGGTTGCCGGTGAATGGACCATTGAGTACTGAGTCAAGAAGGTCTTTACCATATTCCTTACCTCTTATAGAGAGTAGCATATGATGCTGCCATGAGTTATACTGACTCTTTTCGAGCATAGAAGGACGGTTATCAGCCCATGCTGCAATAATGTTCTCTGCCATCGTAGACATTTTGGATTGATTGATGTGTGAAATGATATTAGAAGATCGTTTTAATGATTAGTGAGAGTTGTGTTATTGTAATGTTGTTTTAGGGGTTTTGATTTGGGTTTTTGTTGTTTCAATTTAAGTTTTTGAGTTGTCGGGAAAGTTATGATCAAATTTCTAGAAAAACTAGTCAAATTGCTTGATGGTTAAGGTCAAATCACTGGAGGAAATGAGTCAAACAGCCTGGTAATACTAGTCAAATCACCTGAGATACTTGATCAAATCACCTGGTGAATAAGCAATCAAATCGCGGGATTTATTGAATCAAACCGCGTGAAGGTTGAGTTCAAACTACGTGATATACTTAATCAAATTGCCTAAAACTTAGAATCAAATCGCCTGAATATCTTACTCAAATCGCTGGATTAAGATGAGTCAAATCGCCTGAATATAAGTTATCAAATCGATGGATTAAGGTATTCAAATCGCTGGACAAGGTTATCAAATCGCGTGATACTTAATGCTCAAACCGCCTGAAAGTATTATCGAACCGCCTGAATGTATTTGATCAAATCGCTAGACTTACCTTATCAACATGCGTGATTAGGTATCAAATCGCTTGACTATATACTCAAACCGCTAGACCTGTGACCCAAATCGCGAGAAGTAAAGAATCAAACCATCTGAGCACCTACTCAAATCGATTGAATTATCTGTCAAACAGCCCAAAGATTCACTCAAATCGTGAGATAACACAGTCAAATCGCGCGATTACAAAAAAGTACCTACGAATCCAAACACTTAAAAACACCTAAAAACCATAAATTTTAGCGTTTTTACCTGATTTTTTTTTGCAAAACTAAGTATATCTAAGCTATATCTAACATAAAAACCATGACTTTAACATTTTTAACATCAATAATTTGGCCACTTCTATTTTCGCATATAAAGCTTAAAAACACACTTTTTTGGTAGATTTTTGCAAGTAAAATGCACACAATCAACATATAATCATCCCATGGTGACTGATACCGATTTTAGGATAATATCACTCATACATACAATGAATATAGGAAGAAGTCTAGAGAGAGAAAGAGGTGTTAAGCTTTCTAGAGAGAGAGAGAAAAGAGAAAATGCTTATGATAACTAGAAAACCAACACCCTCTCCATGTGTGGAGAGGATATTTAAAGTAACAAAGAGATGGATAGGGCGTTGGACTCCATGGACTATCCATGGGTCGGCCCGCTTCCTTTACTAAACTATTACACGTTTAATGTGACCGAGTCTTTTCTTTATTCCTAACAGTTTTTGATATAATTCCAGAGCCTAAAGTTAAGTAATTTGAAGGACCTTTCCAACCATGTAAGATTTTCAAAAAGATCATTTCATTTGGTCGTTCAAACTGGTCAAACAAACTCAGGTGTCAAAACTGTTTTTGAAACTTAGAAAACTATAGTCATTTTATTTCATGCATAAATTGGTCATATTAAAAGATCTTTCATACAAACCAAATATCATAGTTAAAAATATGTTTTATCTACAAAACCGCATAGGCCTTGCATATAGAAACCAAATAATGAACATTTTATGATCGAAATGATATGAAGTGTCAAAATAGTCCCAATTCCAGTTTTGGTTAAGCAACTTATTTTGGGTATAAATCATTCATACATGCTTGTTGAGGTCTAAATATCATCATGAAACTAATTTGGGATATAAATTACATGTCACGTAAAACCTAGAAACCCGATTCACTTTTAAACCCGTTTTATCATTGTTGCAAGTAAGGTGTCCAGAACTGACCAAAAGTTTCGTGGTGATCATTTGGGCATGTTAACCAAGAAAAACTTATAAAAATTCCTAGAGACACCTAAGATATCATATTAAGACATGTCAGAAGAGAAAAAAATTATAAAAATCATTAACTTAGTAAAATGGGCACCCGAACAGGCTGTAAAATCGAGACAGATTTGGCGATCATATGTAATTAGCCAAAAGTAGTGCACAACGCTTAAAATGAATAAAAGGACTAAGTAAATAGAATTTTAGTAAGTCCAAGCATATCATTTAGAGTCTAAATAGTACTATTTTTGCTTGCCTTAAGTCATAATTAGAAGGTGCACGTTCGAGGGGTCTCCTAATTGTTATTCGTTGAACCATATTTGTACTTACTTCTTGATGTGTTTCAAAAGCTTTAAATTTATAAGATTGAGATTACCGGTTATTAGATGGAAACATACGGGTCAAAGTATAACCCACGTATGTAGTACAATCTTTTTAGGTAATACCAGGTCGTCCACAAGGATTTGCATAGTGCTCGAATAATCAGATTAAAAATAAATTTTAACAGAGGTGAAATAAACTGAATTGAATTCAATAATGATAAAGATGACTACTCAGATAATTTCATATAATTCATAAGCAATGGTGATAGCTACGATCTTAGACTTAGGACTTTAATTTATAAAAAGTATTTTCTCGTCAAAAAACGTTTTCACGAATTAACTTGTTTAACTTAAGACTTATATTCAGTTAACTCGATTAAATGTGTCACTCAAACAATTCAGTTACTATTATATCAAATCTATTTTGTTTATCAAAGAACGTAAGTGGGTTTCTCGTCACAGACAATAAAGATCATAGACAAATCTTTAAAACTATATAGATTACAAAGGGTCTTTCGACCTATACCAGTATGAGTATACAATCAAAACTAATAATCAAAGTTGATAAGATTAGATACGATAGGATTATAACATAATCTTAAGATTAACAACATCGTAATTATATCAAACACTTATTCATTATATTATTTTCCTCGAGTAGTCATGATAGATTTAGCCTCTTATGGCTATGATGTTCATAACAAGATTAAATGGAATAAAAAGAAACATACTATATCCGGGTAAGAATATGGATCAAAATTCTCCCCGTAACAAGTATTGAATCGAAGTACAACCTTTTATTCTTATAAATCTATGATACTCTTCTTCGTTCTTCGTAGTTTGATCTTTAATCTTCAAAGGTTTATGGTGTTTTTGGAATGAAGGATTGGAGATATGATGAACTGGTTATGTGTGAGATGTATGGAATGAAGTGAGTAAGTATGAGATTTTCTAATGTGTGTGAAATTCGGCTTTATTTATGGGCTAAGTTTGAGGTCAAAGTGCGACGCACACAAAAGAATATGCGACGCACTTAGGGTGTTAATGCAAAGGGGAATTTAATTTTAATTAAGAAGTGCGGCGCACAAGAAATATTGTGCGGCGTACTTGGTGATTAAATGCGTGTTCATTTAATTGACTTTAATTCTTGAATTTTCTTGGAAGTGCGGCGCACTTAGGGAAAGTGCGACGTACTTGTGTCTTTTTCAGCCTTGAGTCTTTTTCTTTTCTTCTAACTTGCTTTCCAATAAATGTAAACACTTGAACTTTATTTCCTTTGAGCTCGGGATGACTTCAAGTGAGCCTACACATAATTTATGCTATTTATGTATTGAAAGTTTATGATAAATGATAAAATATATAAATAATGCCGCTAAAAACATGTATACTTTAGGCGTTATCAAATCCCTCCACACTTAGCTGTTGCTTGCCCTCAAGCAATATAAAGCGAGAAAAACAATACCATTTATCGTGACGTGGAGAAATTTTTTAATTTTACAAGTGTTAACTGGTTTAGTTAATTTTTCAGGCATAGACACATAACAGAGCACAAACATAATCTAGACAGCTACCATAGGCTTGTACTTGACACATAAACATGACCGAAGGGAGAAACTTGATACCGATGAGGGAGAATAGCATACACAGATCTCTTGTGCCGAACTTAAGCCTTGAAACTTTGAATTTTATTTCTTCTTCTTTTTTTATACCATTGATAACTAAGGCTTGACACAGATCTTCATTTTGAGCAATTTTTTTCAATCTTTTGTACGTCAGCAATTAGCATTAAAAGGGAGTGCTACAAGAACTTTCAGGGTTTATTTCTCCTCATAACATATGATTTTGCTTATGAATTAATATGGCTTTGATCTAGTAAATGATGATCAAGCACAAGTTCTAGAGCTTCTAAATTACCGGCTCACTCAAATATAATTTTCAACCAACACCATTGTTCCAGAAAAGGAGACAAATTACAAATACACATTCGTAACGACGGATGAGACACTTGCAAATGAATTCAAACCTTAACTCGAACAAGCTAAAGGTATCAATTATCTTAGGTACCAAAGGTGGGTACCCGAATATATTTTAAGGCTTAAAATTCTCACAATTTAGTGGACTGGTTTTGTGCTAGTTATAGTGTCAATCCGGTTAGAATTTCCTTACTAAGACCATTTTTTATATTGAAAGCATTAATTTTTAAGATTTTTGAGCTTTGCATTAAAAAAATTTGACAGGGAAAACATGGAGGGATATGATTAATTAATTTTTCCTATTTGGCTCTCATCCACACTTAAGTTGAACATTGTCCTCAATGTGATAACTGATAAACTAAAAATATGGTAAATTAAGGGAATATGGTACTTCTCGGGGCATAGAGAAATGTAGCTTGCGAGAAAGCTATCTTTGAGCATACTCTATAATTTTCCATAATTAAGCTATAATACCTGGTTAAAAGTAAACACAAAAAAAAAATTAGGTTTTTTTAGAGAAAATAAATAAAGGAAATGAGTGGAGTTGTATGGAGGAGGGACTCTTACACACTTAAGTAAAGCACGGGTTGCCTCCCGAGAAGCGCTTAATTTTTAAGAGAGTCGTTAGCTAGACTCCTTCTTCTGGAGTTCATTCTTTCAGAAAGAAGGGAGTAACTGCTTCCCTTTGGTCATTATAATCTTCTTCTTCATGATATAACTTCAGTCGGCGGCCGTTAAAAATAAACGTTTTCCATCTTTTCCTTATAGTTCAACATATCCGGATGGATATTGATGTTTTACTACGTATGGTCCTAGCCAGCGAGATCTGAACTTTGGCAGCTTGAATTTATACTTCGAATGAAAGAGCAACACTTTGTTTCCGTGTTTGAATTCTTTTCTCATCTTGAGTTTCCTGTCATGCCAACTTTTGTTCTTGCTTTGTATAGATGAGAATTTTCATATGCTTGATGTCAGAATTTGTCTAACTCGTGTAACTAGAACATTCTTTTCAGTACCCAGTATGCACAATGTTTGATTTCAAATGGTAAATGGCAGTTTCTACTGTCACACCCGCCAAGGAGAAAACACGAGGCGTAACGTCATGGGTATCATCACAACACAATGGTGTCAACAATAGAGAGAACTACAATGCATTAAACCAAAAAAATGGACACAAAGTGTCATGACAATACACTAACACAAGAAAATTGGGTTTGTATTGAGGTAAAAAGAGTACTCCAATACAATAGCCTTATAAAAAACTATCCAAAACCTACAAAACATTCAATCAAGATTCAAAGTATAATTGTTAATAAAGTACGTATGGAAAATTGGAGATAAAAACTCCACATGCAAGCTACGGTCTCATAGCCAAGCTTCCTAAACTGCTACTTTCCCCAAGATGCTCACCTTGTTAGGTGAAAATGATGCTTAAATAAAGTCAACTCAAATTTGTTTGGTGAGAGTCAATAGGTTTTTAGGACACACAAATATACATCATTTTCACTGTGATTAACAAAACAAGGCAGGACAATAATGAACTATCATGACCCTATGCTAGCAGGCAACAAAATCAAATCAACATATTCACACACTGGGTAGGCGTACCCATCCGATCCTATGGTACCATAACCAACACTGAGTAGGCGTACTCATCCGATAAATCAATACCATAAGTATCACTAAGTAGGCATACTCATCTGATCCCAATCAATATCACAAATCACACTGAGTAGGTGTACTCATCCGATCCCATTCAATATCAACATGTAACACATAGTCATATAATAGTCATGTAATGTCCATACGCAATTAAAACACATAATCACAGAAATGAAACATTTCAAAACATTTACATCATTTCCATCTCAATATAAAAATGGAAAAATAGGACTATGAAACTCACCTGATGCACAGCTGCTTCACAAATTCCTCGCAATCAACTAACCACAAATAAAACACGTGTTACACGCGATTAGGCTAAATGCCCAAGACGATGTAACAATCAATTGATGGACTAATATGTCTGTATTATGATTATAAACCCCTTTACCACACTTCCTATACCTTACTTATGCCCTAATACCCTTAATCCACTTATTTGAGTTTTCCAGCTTTTTGGCAGAATTTTATAGTCACTTCATGACTAAGAAATGAAAGTAATACTTGCATTTGTTGAAGTTGTAATGTGTAGTTTTATTTATTAAAGTGTACTCTTGAAATTTAAATGTTTTGGTTGGTTTATTTCATGTGGTACAACACAACATATAACCATGGGTATAGTTTTATAAAAACTTTGAGCATTGGATATAAACATAGGTATTTGTTGAAGCGTAGAAAAGGTTTGGTGGTTCTGGATATGCCTAAACGTATTTTATCACGAAACGTAAACACTTTACATGACCAATAAAAATAATATATACAAAGTTAATAATTATCCTCTAAATAATTATCTAACACTTGCTTGATGTAAACATTTGATTGTTTGATGCCCGTTTACGTTGAATGATCATTTTTAGCTTACGCGATTTAACTTAACGATTACGATTTAAAAGCAAACACGTATAATAGTAAAAATAAATAGTGAATTTATTGACGTCGTACAATGACCTAAAACACAGGGTGTTTTAGACACAAAAAAAATTACTTCATGTGACCATATTTGCTAATTTAGTCACATTGTTCAAGTGTGTGACATATATTTGTCACTATTTATATGTATATCGTGACTAATGCTTCAAGCTTACTTGTATTTGTCACGCGTTCCAAATTCATATGTGGCTAAATAATATTACCAGTTACCTTTAACCACATAATGTTCGAATGTGTGGCAATACAGTTCTAATGGTCACACAATTGAAATTTTCATGTGTGGCTAATTAGTAAATGTTGTCTATTTTGGTACCTTTAGCCACATAAATATGTGAATATGTGGCCATTCCATTTTGCCCATGTGTGACCAAATCCACTTTTTGTACTAGTGTTAGGGTTTTCCTTGATTTTGTATTTATAGTCACATAGACTCCTAATTGTAGTCAAATTGGTTTTCTTTTTTTTTCTTTTCCTTCTAGTCTGCCGAACAAACACCCCCTTATAAAAAAAATTATTAAATATTATTTAATGTATATTTATCCTTATTTTGTTATTTTTATAAAAACTCTTTATTAATTTAGTAAACCTTTTAAATAAAAACTAGTTTTAAACTTACTATTTTTAAATTTCATTTTATAAATTACTTTCCTAAATTAGAAAGACCTAAGCTTATTTAACATAAATACTAGACTTAATTAAATCTTAAAAATGCGCTATATTCTATACGCTCATACCATAATTATTCACCAAATAACACGATAACGCATAAAATCATGCTATCATTTCCATTGTCATAAAATGTGAACGAAATGAAATAGCTACCAAAACCACAACTCAATCACTAATAGATGAACACGCATCACAGATTGATATCAAATAATCAAATAAGATCACATAAGCACACAATTATAACACATATAAATACTTTAGTCAACTCTAATGGTTTAACTAATCTGCTCAAGTCACGGTTGTCACAGTATCCCCTCCTTAAGGAAATTTCGTCCTAATATTAACTAGTAGGTTCAACAGCATAGTCAACAAACAATCGGGGTTACTTAGCTTTCATATGGTCCTTATGTTCCCATGTGAACTCAGGGCCACGCTTTGAATTCCAACAAACTTTAACGGTTGGAATCTTACTACGTTTCAAACTTTTAACCTCACGATCCATAATTTCTACGCGTTCCTCAACAAAACAAAGGGTTTTGTCAACCTTAATCTCGTCTAGTGGCACATGCAGATTTTCTTCCACCAAAAACTTCTTCAAATTCGACACACGAAATGTGTCATGCACGCTACTCAATTCCTCGGGAGTTAATTGCAAAAATGGTCCTTTTAGTTTGGCCAAAATGCAGATTTGGTCCGTAGACTTTCGAAATTGCAAAAAAGTCCGTATTTTTGTGGTTTGGTTCCACTTTTGGTCCATCTGCCCTAACGTCGTTAGTCTATCCATCTTGGGCCTACACA
>BQNB010115015.1:0-21642 GCA_026074375.1 Tanacetum coccineum
GAGAGAGAGAGAGAGAAAAAGAGAGAGAGAGAGAGAGAGAGAGAGAGAGATAGATAGATAGATAGATCTGAAAAAGACGAGGTGAGTGATTGGAAGTGTGAGTGGTTGTGAGGGTTAAATGACCAACATACCCCTCCGCTTTTTTTTATTATTTTTCTTTTTCTTTTTGGTTAATAAGTGGATTTTAATCTCAGCCCTTAGATCTTTTTGGATGGATGGAGTGAGATTGGTCTCCCAATATCCAAGAAATGAAGGGTTTCTAATATAAACTCCCTCTAAGAATTTTCGGTAAGCCAAACAGAATTTTCATAACTAAGGTTGGAAATATCAATCGTAAGGAAGGGAATTGTGAGCATGCATGAGGGTTTTGGTCACGCGTAAGCCCACTAAAATCACAAAAAGCTCACGCGTGACGTGAACAAAATAAGAGGGCTAATGGTGACCAGGATGCTTTTTGGGCATTGTGAAAAGGTGGGCCAGCCTAATGTTTCATTAATTAAATTTTCCCCTTTATCATTTTATTTACCTATAAATACATCTAAAACTTCAATATTTTTAAACACAACTTCAAATTATATACTTTATACTCTCATTATCATTTTTAATAACAAAATGTGTCAACAAATTACATTTTAGTTTACGTTTTTTATTTATCTATGCAGTGTTTACGTTTTTAATCTTGTACGTTTACGTTTTTTAATTCCGTACGTTTACGTTTTTAATTTTTAATGTAATGTTTTTAATTTTTAATGTCTTGTTTTTAATTTTTAATGTAATGTTTTTAATTTAAGAATAATAAAAGTTCTAGTTTAAAAAAAATAAAGGGTATAATGGTGAGGGATATTGTGATTGATAATAGTAAAGTGTGAGGGTGAGTGAGGGTAAAAAGTAGAAGAGAGAAAGCTGATGTGGCCGTTAAGATGAGTTTTTTGGTGTGACAGATAAATGTAGCCTAAATAGCCATGTGATTTCTGTGATATTTAAATAATCATCGCCTCGTGAGGTACGTAAATTTGAATAAAATCCACAGCTAGAGAGTTATGAGACGTTGGTTAGACATCTAAGATCTTGATATGTCAGTCATATCCATTATTTGTACCAATAGCATATATGAGTGGCATATCAAGTCGCCTAACTAACGTCTCGTATCTCTCTAGCTGGGATGATTGAGGTTTTTTTTAGAATTTTCAGATTCTTGACCTCGTAGACCTCGTCCAATCGCTCGCGCTGAATTTTATTCACAAAATCCATAGACGAATAACTTATGCTAACCATGATTTCTAACTTTAAAAACCATGATACGAGAAATGAGCAAAGTAGGTAAGACGCAAGAAGTCGATGTTTCTTTTTCTTTTGCTAGTGATTCTAACAACTCAGTTTCCATACCCTTCCATACCTTTCTCATAGCGTTTTGATTACATGGACACCACCTCTCTCTTCCATACCTTTCTTAAGCTCGATGGTCATGGAGAGTTTCGCCATCATATTAGGATCTTCAACGCATAATCCTTAAGACATTCTGATAGCGTTTTGATTGTTGACAACAAACAAAATTTAAATATGTTAAACATCAAATTAAACACAGTTTCCTTTTTTGTGACAAAAGATCAATGGTCTCGTTCTCCTTCATGACACCACCTCTCTCTTCCATACCCTTCTTAAGCTCGATGGTTACGGAGAGTTTCACCATCATATTAGGATTTTCAACGCATAATCCTTAAGACATTCTAATAGCGTTTTGATTATTGACAACAAACAAAATTTAAATATGTTAAATATCAAATATGTTAAACATCAAATTAAACTCAATTTCCTTCTTTTGCGGCTAAAGATCAATGGTCTCCTTCTCCTTCATGACACCACCTCTCTCTTCCATACCCTATCATATTAGGATCTTCAACGCATAATCCTTAAGACATTTAGATAGCGTTTTGATTACTGACAACAAACAAAATTTAAATATGTTAAACATCAAATTATATATATTTGTATAAATATAAAAAACATTTAAAGACAATCGAAAAGCTACATTGTACAAAGTTATTAGCTACATCTCGACCATTGAATCCCTAACGTCCATATGGACTTCTATAAATTTAATTTTATGTAAAAACCTTAAACAACGACAATTTTCCAGAGACCAAATTCACCTGCAACCTTTATATTTAGAAGATCAGATCAGCTTCTTATCCTCTTGTACACAATACTAATCAGAATACCTACTAATGCCTTTTAAGGTCAATTGTGATGATTTATAAAGCTGTCAAAACGACAATTGTTAAGGTACGTGTTGCACTATTTAACTCTTAGCCTGGACTAAAAGTGCATTTAAATTAAACAATGTCATTATCGTTTTTTTTTAAAACTTAGGCGCGCACATAAGTTATAGAATTATATTATATTATATATATATATATATATAGATAATATATAGCTAGCTTCTGTTTCCGATTGTACACAAATACGTAATCAAAATACCTACTAATGCCTTTTAAGGTCAATTGTGATGATTTATAAAGCTGTCAAAACGACAATTGTTAAGGTACGCGTTGCACTATTTAACTCTTAGCTTGGACTAAAAGTGCATTTAAATTAAACAATGTCGTTATCGTTTTTTTATTAAACCTTAGGCAGCGCGGACATAACTGTATAAGAATGATATTTATAAACTTTATATATTATGAGTAGTATATTATATGTATAATAATAATAAGTATATATGTATCAAATATATGTAATATAGTATACATATGTAATATATGGAATACATATGTATATATTGTATACATATGTATATATATAATATGTTAATATATATATATATGTCTAATATATATATATAGGTAAATAAATATATACATATATATATAATACATATAATATATATATATATATATTTAATATATAATATATACAAATATAAATATACAGATATAATAAATACAAAAATATATATATAATACATAATAAATATATATACATACATATATATATATCTGTATGTTTAGTATATACATACATATATATATAAATATAATATCTGTATGTATAATATAAACATACATATATATATATTAAAATATATATATATAATCTAAGATCATGTATGTATATATATATATAATGTATATAGATGTGAATATATATATATATATATATATATATATTATAAAATATAAATATATATATATAATATATATATATAAATATAGTACATCTATTAGATATATATATATATATATATATAGATATATATATGTATGTAGTAATATATATATATTCTGTATATTATATATATATATATAATATAATATGTATTGTAATATATAAATTATATAGTATGTGAATACGTATATACGAAATATTATATGTAAAAGATTAATATATAGGACGTATATCACTCAGAACTTCCTAATACGGTCCTATTGTTAAAAAGTATAAATGTAATTAAAAGGCTCCAATCTATGAAATGTATTCATAACCAGTAAAGGAAAGACCCACCAATCTGTG
Source organism: Tanacetum coccineum (assembly GCA_026074375.1). Classification (NCBI taxonomy): domain Eukaryota; kingdom Viridiplantae; phylum Streptophyta; class Magnoliopsida; order Asterales; family Asteraceae; genus Tanacetum; species Tanacetum coccineum. The sequence continues at coordinate 3,511 of BQNB010115015.1, forward strand.
TACTAATTAAGCAACCATTATAATTATAATATCAAAAACGAGTAGTGACCACCCGCCGCTTTCTGAATGAAACGATTTTGTATTAAGCGTTTTTAAATTCGCCAGACTGTGCCCTTTTTTTATACCATAAAATGTAGGCGATCGCAGGTGCATAATTTATAGGTTTACCGTAAGTCATGAAACAGAATTCCAAAATATTTAATACATAAGTAAAATTGTTACTCGCGGTTCATTAAGACATACTTTACAATAAGTACTTACTACAAAAAAAAATCTTCTAGGCAAGTCTCGATTACAGGACTAAAGCCAGAATTCAAAAAAACAACGGATACAACTTGTTGATGTTGTGCATTTTCATTCTTTGGTTTTGAAAGTATCTGTTAGCCTCAAAAATAAACTCGCACAATGAATTCGTTCAATATGTATTTAATCTCGGTCAATCAATTAGTTAACCGCTGTAATAGAAATGTATCGTAATCGGGCTCATAGATAAATCTAATATTTTATAAGTTTCGAGTTATAAAATCCCAAGAAAACCCAGCTCCGGGTCCTCGTCAAATATCCCGAACTTCACGTTAATGTGTCGTTGATATAAGAAACTTTTTCCACCAAGGACAAGGAAGTTGGTTTCATTTATAAAAATTCCATTTCCTTTTTCTTCTAATTCTTCATCACAACGTCACTCTCCTCTCTCTATCTCTTTTCTTTCTCACACTAAAATCAAAACTCTCCAACTTCGATCTTTCATTCTCTAATTCTAGTTCTAAAGTCGACGTATGATTGTATGTTAGGGAATTTTATAACGGATCCTACAATTGGCAACAGAGCTAGCGTGGTACAAGACAGTGACAGTTGATCGTGTGTGATGGTTAACAATAAGCTGGCGGGAGAATCTCTACTCGAGGGTAAGGGTCTAGTGAGCTAGATACACTAAATAGAGTTACGACTAGGAGTTTTTGCAGTGAACAGTATGAGTGGACGACGAGACATCGTAAAAACAAACTTTGAGTAATAATTGACACATGTGCGTTATGTAGAGTCTTCGATCTAGACGATTATTAGTGATATACAGGGAACAGGTTCAGTGTGTGTAGGATATGTTAAACATGGGTGTGATTTTGGCTCTCTGCACTACTTGTGTCGGGGCTTAGTAACTATCCCTTACATCAAATACAAGAGGGTTTTAAAACTCATTTCGTAGCTTTCAAGAAAGTGTTGATGAATTTTTTCTGGCTGCGTTTTGGACTAACTGAAGGGTTGTTCTGTGATTGTGTAATTGCCGTATTGCGTTTATGTTCTCTTGCTCTTCTGCTACTCTGCGTTTTGGTTATTGCTTTTTGCCTCTAGCGTTTGTGGGTATTTGCGTTTGCCTAATAGCGCTTTTGTCTTAGCGTTTTTGCCTATTTGTTGTTGGACTTTTGCTTTATGCCACTGCGTTTTGGGTATGTCTGTTTGCCCTATTGCGTTTGGTCCTGGCTTTTTTGGTCCCTCTCGTTTTGCCTATTGCGTTTTTGGTTTCCTGCGTTTTGGATTCCATATGTGTTTTGGCTCTTTCTTCTGCGTTTTTGTTTATGTAAGAACTGCTTTTTGCCTCGCGTTTTGGCCTAAATTGAAGACCCTTTATTTGCGTTTTTGCCTAAAGATACTCTGTCCATGTTCATTTCTAGAGTACTTTTTTTGCTCAAGATTTGACTGCGTATTGCCTAAGGCCTCTTCACACAGCGTTTTTTTTCCTAAAGAAGACTGCGTTTGGTACATGTGAAAACCTTGTTTTGAAACCTAATTTCCCTAATAAAAAAAAACTTAGAAGGACTTTTGGACTTCATTCGGAACAACGAGGAAATTAATCAATTCACAATCAAACAAACCTTAAACACAAATCGATTTATTCATTCAGACTGGTTTCTATTTATATATTGTATACTCCAGTTAACTCATCTTATTCGTTTTAATCATAGACGTGTAATAATCCCGTGAACCGTGAATTGCATACGATACCACACTTCAATAACATAATTATCCACTAAGATCCAACAACTTTCACGACTTCCATAATTCATAACCATTCATTTTCCATCATGTCTACTCCAGTCAATACAACCATCAACAAATATCAAATGTTTGACAACAATATGCAATGGTAGCCTACTGGTTCAAAAGATATCGTCCAACCAATGCTTGTTCCAGAAGATATTCAAATGGAGACACATTTTCTTCTACGGTACATTGACACAAAACCAAATGGTGATGGACTGAGAAAAAGCATACTATCTGGTCCCTACGTGCCATCTACTGTACTAGTTCAAGTTGTTGCTGCAACGGAAGGTAATCCTGCAATACAACAACATACAACAATTGAACCAGTATTGAACATGACTCCAGAGAACAAAGAACACTTGTCTTGATCTGAAAAAGTAAACAATTTTCATGCTTTTAAAACTGGTATTGTATGATGATATCTATTCCCACAGTTGATGCTTGGTAAGAACACGAATGAGAATGTGGATAGCCATTGAAAGGCTACAACAGGGTGAATCATTGAACGTAAAGAGTAAAGAAGACCAAATCGTGTTCAGGGAATTTGGGAAGTTTACTTCTCTGAGATGTAAATCAATGGAGTTCGTATTACCAACGATTTTATTAACTGATTGAATGAATTGACAAGGAACAACTTGTCAAGTTACTACAAATTCAAGTTGAATGTTTCAATTTCTACAACAACATCTACCAGAAAGGGTCAAGATTTAATGAGCCTTTTAAGGTCAAATGTGATGAATTTATACAGCTGTCAAAACGACAAATGTTAAGGTACGCGTTGCAACAATTTAACTCTAGCTCTTGGACTAAAAGTGCATTTAAATAAAACAATGTAGTGTATCGTTTTTTTTAAAACTTAGGCGCGCACAAAAAATTATAGAAAAATTAATATGTATATATATGTAGGATGGGAGCAGAGAAAACCTCATTCGTGTGGAATAAAAATAAACCCCCTAGAAAACTCTCATCCACCACATTTGATCAAAGCCTCCCCCCCCGTCCCCTTTTTTTTCACGACCAAACATACAGGGGTTGTTTTAAAACTTTTTAATATTCTACAGGGTTTTATTTTATAACATTTGTCAAAGATCATATATTATGCCTAAATTTTTTTTCATTGTTCTATTTCTCTGGTATATCAATCCTCTTAAGCTACGTTCTTCACATACACTTTGTGGTGTATTAAGACGATGACAGAGTTGAATCAAAACAGACTGTGCTTTTACTATATGACGGTTTCTGTATTAGCTGGTTCGATTAGTCATGTCTTTCTCTTGTACTAGTTGTGACTTGAACTAGGGCGTGATGCGGGAGAGAGTGTGGTGCGTAGGCTCGCACGTCGGCGTCGCTTAAGGACAGGACACACGCGCTCACGGGCTCGCAGTCGAAGCGGGCGAGGGGTTCTCAGCGCAGGAGAAGCGAACTGGGCGATGGCAGTGGTGTTCAGATCTGATTGTCAATGGCTTGCGGGTATCCTCATATCTATCCAGTGGCGACCTAGTATGATGTGTAACTAGTCTATGTTAAATCCGAGGAGAGGGGGGCTTATCTTTGGTGATTGACTATCTTGTAGTGGTTGGTTGAGTGTGTCTCTAAGCATGGACTTATTATCGATGAAGTAAGAACGTGCAGTTACGAAGGTGCGTACGCGGAGGTGTTCTGTGATGTGGTATAATTAGTTAGTTCTATTTACTATGATTGGACAGGTTTTGAGACTGTTTGAGCTGACAATGTGATAGTTCATCTATGTATAGAGACATTTAGAGTAGTTAACACAACTTGTGGGGGAACATTTTATACTTATGAGGGGGGTGGGGGGGGGGTGGATGTGGTGTGGGGATTAGCGATTTAAAATGCGTTAGTATTATAAACATGTTTAGACACTGTGCATTTTGGAGTGGAGAATCTGAAGTGGAGATAATGCTCTGTGTGGATTGTCATATTGTTTTATAGTGACAGTTTTGCTCTATCTTCTTGAGGAGACGCATCTTTTGTACTATAGAATACAAACTATCGATAGTAGGATAGTCGGAGACATAGTATTTGAGGTGAACACGTCTTATGAATTGCAAGGTAGAAAGGTCTTATGGTTTGGGCTGCGGGGAAAGTCAGACGATCGTGCTAGTCGAGTCGGACGTGGACATTGTTAGTGTAGTATTGATATGGTTGTGAATACGAGAAGGAGGTGATAGCTGGGCCACAATGAGTGGAGTTTAGATGAACTAGTTATGTCTCTTGGCTGAGAATGGTCTCTCTCTACAGGGTCTCTGAGGACTTCAGGTTGCTCGCTAGTATGGTAGTATCTCAGATGGAGAAACTATTTTGACACTGGAGATCAACTATGAGCTGTCAAGTGGAGATTCATGTCTTTGGGCTGGGTAATATCTTGATCGGTCTCATCTTGAGGTTTTAAATATGTATCAAAAATAAGATTCACCCAACATCTGTAATAAATGGATTATAGGAGTGAGTTCTCTGCTCCTGAAAGATCTGGACGTTCACTTCTTGTGGTGTTTGTCGTTGGTCTCGATGCTCGTGGGACAGTTAGTAATTCTTCTCTACTTTGATAGACTTGATTATTAGGGTTGGCTTCAATCTAAGTGTTACGTCGAGCCTATAATTTTCACGGTATTTATCGGGTGTATACTTACAGGTTAGTGAGGCAGATCTGGTATGGATCAATATGGATCTCTCTCAAGGGCAGTGAGCAGGTGAAGAGGTTGTGTGCGGAGTGGAGGAAGTGGCTGCTGGAGGTGATGGAGCGTGGTGTAGAGTGTGGACTCGTGACAGAGACGGTTAGAGTAGAGAGTGGGAAGGTGAGTGTGTGTCAAGCGAGGAGAGACGTTTGTGTTTCTACATTCTCAATCTCTCTCTTGTCTAGAGTACTCTATATAACTAGGGCATCTTTTATTTAAGTCTCTCTAGTCATCTTGTCGTTTGATCTACTCTCTCATAATGCTCTCTCCTACTCTAATTCTAGCTTGGTGGTTCTTGGTTTTCTTCATTTTTAGGTTGACAAGCTTGGGAAGGAGCTCTTGTGAACTCCTCAAGACAAGAGCATGTCATCAAATGTTTAGCGACTTAACGGATTAACTTCCTGCAAATTTGGTATGCCTTTTTCTCAATACATTTTTTTACTTTTAGGGCTTTGGTTATGTTATTATGTAAGTTTACTTTTTTGGTATAAGCTTATTTGATAAGTAGCTTATGGTTTATGATCAATAAGCATGTCATCAAACCTTTTTCATAGAATCAAGCGAGCTGCAAAATCCTTCTAAGCCGTTGATAGGTTACGGGATCACTACTTGAAAATGCAACCGGTGGCGTCCCCACTTTTTTAGTTTTTCTAAAAAAACTATTTGTTGAAGCTAATTGTTTATCAAGTGGAAACATGTTTGTCAACCACCAACCCCTTTTTAACTCTATTTGTGTAATAGCTTCTCAATTTAAGGAAATTATCGTGCAACTAAACTCATGGGATTTATCGAGTAAAATCATAAAACTAGATCTCAACAACTAGCAACATTTGAGAAGATTTTTAAAGTAAATTTTGATGATTGAGATTGTAATATATCTTTATACTTATGAAAAAGCTAACACCTCAGATCTTAACTTTCTGTCGCATATGAAGATTCAACTAAAGAAGCACAATTGGCAATAGAAAACATTTAAGCAATCTTAAGGAACTTGACATCCAAACAAACTTTGAGGGTGAGCTTAAGAACTCTTTTTTTGTTTGTATATATCAGGTTTAATAAATTCTGTTAATTCATTCAATAAAATCCGACTTTGTGATCAAAAGGTTTCTCTGAGGTATCAAGAAACATTGATGAGGTGAGTTCACAAGATAACAAGATGATGTTTCAAGACTTGTCTAATATGCTGCAAGTATCAGATGATGGAAAGATTGAGGTGGAAAAATATATATATTAAGCAAAAGCTCGTTTTACAGAAGATACCTTTATTTCTACTGAAAGTCAGTCTTTATTGAATAACTCCCTTGATGAGTGGTAAGATTTACAATAATATTTTAATGCTACTCCTTCCATTCCAATAGTGCCAAGATAATTGTACACATTCAAAAATATGAGTTTTCATAGGATACAACAAATGATTCTATATCATGACTTACAGGAGTATCGATAAAAAGATAAGTGAACTGAAACGTCTAGAACACATAAGAGGAAGATTAGCGGGCATACAAAATTCTCTAGCAATTCATTAGAATTTCTATCTTCGATTTTGCTATTTGAGGCGTATCAAGTCTCTTAGATCATGTACATTGAGATGTTCTGTTTTGTTGTACGTCCTTTAATTTAGATTTTCTCTTTAATCTTCCGTGTGACCCGATTGTGAACAGTAATCCCCCTTTTTTAGAGGCAGTTATCCAACTGTGCCGTTTTTTCCTTCTCTAAATACAAATATGTTTTTTTTTTGAAGATCCTTTTAATCTATTAATCAAACACTTATTTCTAGTACTTTTTCGTGTACAAGTTTACTTTAGAGGGGTCGAATGAGATTCCCTTAAATCATACAAACAGTTGTTGTTAAATCATACAAATAGAAGTCCTTAAACAAACAGATGCCCTTAAATTATACAAACAGATGCCCTGAAATCATATAAATAGATGCCCTTAAAAACAGATGCACTTAAATCATACAAACATATGCCCTTAAATCATACAAACAGATGCCCTTAAACAAACAGATGCACTTAAACAAACAGATGCCTTTAAATTATACAAACACATGTTCTTAAATCATACAAATAGATGCCCTTAAACAAACAGATACACTTAAATCATACAAATAGATGCCCTCAAATCATACAAACAGAAAGCCCTTAAAACAAACAAATGCACTAAAATACAAAAAGAATCCTTTAAATTATACAAATATGTTCCCTTAGTAAATCAAACAATCAATGCACTTAAAAAAACAAATGCACATAATCATTTGCAAAACAAGAGCCCTTAGAATCATATACAAACATAGCCCTAAATAAATAGATGCACATAAAAAACAAACAGAAGAGCCCATAAACTGTTTATAAATATGTCTTAATGTTCTTTGTACAGTAGTGTGAAGTAATAACAGTTAACTACAAGCACGCTCATGACTCGCTACAACATTGATAAAAAGGAGTTCATAATATAACGGCTTCACACACAAACATCAAGCCATCTAACCCAAATAAAACCAACATCTAAACACCCTATAAAAAATCAGCAATAACATGTTTTACTTTGTAAGACAAAAACAAAACATACCGTTATAAATTGTTTCTTGTTATTTACTAAATGTTATATTAGTAATATGCTGATTTACAAATTATACTTATCTACTTAATGAACCAGGTGATGATTGCATATCTATCATTAGCAATTCGTCAAAAAGTTATAATAACGGTGATTGCTTGTGGACCATGACATGGAATAAGTTAGAAAGTTTCTTACTTTTCTTATTATTTTGATCTTAATAAAGGTTATATAACCATAAAATCAGTTTGGTTACAGCAAAACCCATTGTCCCGAAATGGTCAAATGAGCACAAAACAGTTTCACTATACCCTTTGAAACATGTAGGCCAGTTGGCAACCTATGCCAAACACCCTTCACCAGCAAATCAGTTGCTAGACCAAACAAATAAATTTTCACACAGCGCTTAAAACTGCAACCCTTATCATATTTGACATTTAACCGGATCATAAAGGCATTGTAGCGAATCATATCTCGCTTAATAAATATGAATATATAAAAACCTGAAAAACAATTTCAATAGCATACCATAATGTCAAAAAATATTCATCAAAACTAGAAAAAAAATCCATACTTGAACAAATCAAATGAGTACCAAATCGTAAATACAAGATATTGTTACTACATCATTCAGTAAAATAAAGTTGAAGCTTACAGAACAACCTAAATTTATACAAGAGGCTGATGAGCTATTGGTAGCAGATCAGATTCTGATTAAGCCCTTTTTTGGATAACGACGTGTGAGCGACAATAGACATGACTGAACGGTATTTATTAAGGATCTTTGCAGTTTCTTTATAAGGACCACGTTTTTTATTCTTCAAATCCCAACTGCTATGACCCGATACTGAAGCCAGAATCCTCCCCATCTTCAATGTCTTGTGATTTGTCATTGATTGTTATGGTTTTGGGGGTGAGGTTATATATTTCTAGGAGCTTAAGAACATAGCCCTGGTTTGCAGATAAGAACAAGTGTGGTGTGTTGGTTGGGGTTTGGTTTGTGGGGGTTGGCATGACAACATGGAAGCAGAGCAACAACTTGTTTTTTAATACACATGGAAGCTACGGCTAGAGCTTGGTACAACCCCCTCATGGGATAACGACCTTATAGTCGAGGATCCACCAATGATAAATAAGTATTTCTTTTTCAAGAACAACGTCCGTGCCTGCAATTCACATCACATCATTATAATGTTCATCACTACACAAACTATGATTAGCACACCCAAAACATTCATCACCACATTTTTATCCATGTAGACTACATTTGCTTAAATCCCGTACATCTTAATATATATAAAAACTATGTTAAATGGAATAATCGATACTGATACCGAGTGTTAACAAGAACGAGCCATCTTTAAGTTTATACTAGCCTAGAGAAGCGTAAAGGCCAGTCCCAGAGACCCGTGATTTTCATTCACTATTTCATCTGAAACCGATATGATATCAAGAACCAAGATTCCCGGAATGGCTAGTGAGTGTTTTAGAAATCACAATTGCTTTGAGCTAAACCATTTACCCCCGTAATAATCATTCTGCTCTTTCTATGAACCAATTTTCTCCTACAAATCCAATAATCATCATTCGTTGACTTTCCCATCTTTTCATCCTCACATCCTTGTAACAAGCCAACAAGTTTTTTTATATCTCCTTTAAACAATCGTAATAAGTAATTTCTCAGGAACTACTCATAAAATAAAAGTGCACCCAAAAGATAATGAAATTGATACACTATACTTACCACTAATTGCTATAATGTGTACGTGCAACTAAACATACAAACAGATGCCCTAATTATTTCCAAAGATGCATTAAACACACAAATAGATGCCCTACTATGACCAATGATGCACTAAACATACAAACATATACCCTAAGTATTTCTAAAGATGCACTAAACATACAAACAGATGCCCTAAGTATTTCCAAAGATGCACCAAGTATTTCCAAAGATGCACTAAACATACAAGCAGATGCCTTAAGTATTTCCAAATATGTATTATCCTGGACAACTCATATTTTAAACTACTAGGATTATGTATTATCCTTAACAGCTCATAGTTTCAACTACTATCTATAAGCATATAACCGACAAATTATAATCCATGGTAACTAAGCGAATTACTCACGATGCTACCTAACAATCTGATAAGAAGCATGCAAAAGAAACTCTCAGTTTAATCAAGGGACAAGGTTATGAGCCTCAAACCATTTTATCAAGAACGTCGTTATCTTTTTTCAACTGATGTGAGCTAATTAGGTTTTCCAAGCCCATAATGCAAAATCTCCTCGACATACCACCAATCAAATGGCTTCTGTCAAATTCCATGGACCCGCAATTGAAATGACAACTAAGTAATTATTTTAGGAAGTCAAGCAAATTGGACAGAGGGATGAGTAAATGTAAATCCCACCAGGGTTGAGGTCTCATGTCTTGAGACAGAGTCACATCGGAAGCCTATCATGAGCAGCTGCCAAATAAGAAGGTTCAGTCAATTAGTTTATTGATATTTTACACACCAAATTCTACCATTTTAACCCTCTGTGATATACAAGTATTGCATATTCATAAGGGTAAAGTGTACCATTATTTTTTAAACAGATTACTAATAATTTTAACTATTAAAAGTAATGTAACCACCATCTAGCCCCTAAAACGACCCCATACTATATTACCACCATGACCGTCATGCAAAGAAACCCACCAAATTCATACCACTCTAGGAAACACCGCTAAATATTTCAAATTGATATTGATAACACCTAAATCTGAATGGCTTTAAACCATACAAACAGATGCCCTTTAATTACACAAACATATTCCCTTAAAACAATCAGATGCCCTTAAATCATACAAACAAATGCCTTTTAATCATACAAACAGATGCCCTTAAAACAATCAAATGCTATTTCATGAAACAATAGATGCCTTAAATTAATTTATGATGCTTTAATCTCACAAAACAAATTCTCTATTCTTATATGCTTTAACCTGATGCACTAAACACACAAATGATGCCCTAATGTGTTCATCGATGCACTAAACATACACACAAATGCCAAAGTTTTTCCAACGATTCACTAAACATACAAATGGATGCTCTACTATAAACAACAATGCACTAAACATGCAAATGATACACTAAACACACACAGATGCCTTATTATGTCTAACGATGCCCTAATCATACTCATTGATGCCTTAATATCAGATGCAAACAAACTATCAGTCATAAAGCAAGATAACAGAAGGCAATAAAATCAATTTGCAGACTACAATTATGCGCAAGCATCAATTTACAAACTACAATTATGTGCATGTAAATGGATGCCCTGATATGTCCAGCGATGCAGTAAACATACAAACAGATGTACTAAACATAACATACAGATGCTCTAATTTGTTCATTGATGCACTAATCATACACACAGATGCCCAAGTATTTCCAATGATGCACTATTAGTACAAATGGATGCATTATAATAATCAATAATGCATTAAACATTTAAAGAGTACACTAAACATAACATAGACTGATGTCCTAATTTAGTCTCATGTCGCTAAACATAAAAGTAGATGCCCTATTATGACCAACAATGCACTAAACATTCAAACGGATACACTAAACATAACATATACACTGATGCCCTAATTTGTTCATTGATACACTAAACATACAAACATATGCCTAAGTATTTTCAGCGATGCATAAAACATACAAATGGATGCCCTACTATGACTAATGATGCCCTAATTTGTTCATTGGTACACTAGATGCCCAAGTATTTCTAACAATACACTATTAGCACAAATGGATGCCCTATTATGACGAATGATACACTAAACATTTAAACGGATACATAAACATAACATACAAACCGATACACTAACATATCATGATCCTTAAATGTGTATGATGATGCACTAATCAAACTCACTGATGCCCTAAAACATTATGATTTGTTTACACATTGATGCCCTAAAACGTCAAATATTTCGAAAATATTCTAAATTATCATCTGTTTTCACATTGATGCCATAAAATGCCATAAAGTGCCATGTGATTCTCTAATATTACAAACAAATGCTCTAACATTCACACCAAATACAAACGCAGATTCTCTAACAGGTGATTGCACATCATCAACAAAACATAAGTCGGTGGCCTTAACATATTAACTTGATGCTTCAAATATATACACAAATGCCCTAAGAGGTCATATGACAGTTATAAGATCTCATTCACACATTATATCAAACACCTAGTGTGCAACTTTAAAAAACTCGTTTTTCAAGCAATTTTTTGTCAAATTTGTTACATATCAGGTAGAAAACATGATGATATGATGAAAAAATATTTGTATTTATTAGAGTTGCTGAAATTGAAATATAAACATAATTATAAGATATTTAAATCAATAAAATGATGAATATATAAAAATTTGTCACTTACGATTCGTAAATCTCGTTTTCTTCATTTATCTGATGATCGGAATACAAAATTAGTAACTTCACGAGTACTTTGATCGGATTTTGTTTTAATTTTGATCAGATTTTGATCAGATTGGGTACTGTTAGATCGTTTTGTATGTGTGTGTGTGTTTTTGGATCGTTACTTTTGGATCGTTGTATGTGTGTGTTATGGATCGTTGTGTGTATTGTGTTATTTTGTTATTAAGCATGAAATGACTGAGAGGATGGATCGGTTGTGTGAAATGAGAGCACAGTGATGGTATCTCTGGTTTATTTGTTTTTTTTCTTTTTTTACACTCAAGTTTCAGATGTTTGCAAAATATACCCTGTAGTTTGGTTTTCTATGTTTTCTACCAATATAAGGTTTTCTCTAGAACTCATCCCTATATATATATATATATATGTATAATATATATATATATATATATATAATATATATATGTTATATATATATTTATAGATATAAATGTAATATATAGTATTATATATATAAATAAAAATATATAAATATATATAATATAGTGTAATATTAATATGTATTTAAATAAGTATATGTAAATATACTGTATATATACATATATATAGTATATATGTGTATATATAATGTATACGGTGTATATAGAAATATATGTGTTATATAATGAATAAATGTATATATATATATATATGTATATGTATATATATATATATATATATATATATATATATATATATATATATATATATATATATATATATATATATGTATATATGTATATAAATATGTATATATATATATATATATATATATATATGTATGTATATATATATGTATGTATATATATATATATATATATATATATATATATATATATGTATATATATATAGGACATATATGCACTCAGAACTTCCTTAGATACGACTATAGTTAAAATTATAAATGTAATTAAAAGGCTCAAATCTATGAGAATGTATTCAAACCAAAAGGAAAGACCCACCACGGTGCACTAATATAAGCAACCATTATATTTATAATATCAAACGAGGATGACTACCCGCGCTTCGCTGTAGGACGTTTTGTCTTAAGCGTTTTTAATTCACGACGGGCCTTTTGTATACCATAAAATTATAGGCATCGCAGGTGCAAATTTATGCTGACCGTGAGTATGAAACAGTATTACAAAATATTTAATACATAAGTAAAATTTTTACTCGCGGTTCATTAAGACATACTTTACAATAAGTACTTACTACGAAAAAAACTTCTGGGCAAGTCTCGATTACAGGACGAAAGCCAGATTTCAAAAAAACAACGGATACAACTCGTTGATGCTGTGCATTTCCATTCTTTGGTTTTTGAAAGTATCACCCTCAACATCTTTCCCTATAGAATCTTACTTGCAGTTTCAGCTAAAAAAGAACAAAGGAAACATAATGGAGGTGTTTGGCATTGCCTTTCAAACTAAACCTCTTTTCACATTCAACTTTTATTGCATCCATAACTAAGCTAAACTGTTTATACCAAATTACTATATTTAGCATCTAATAAACACATAGCATTTTGTAAACTGATGATCACTATATACAAAATTTCAAATACCAACAAATAAAAATGACGAAATCACCATTTTTTTCCAAAAGGGTATGTAAATCTACACTAAAAAGCAACAACAAACAACAAAAAGCACGAATCTTGAGAAATTCAAAGAACATGTTGAAGAAAACATGAGACGTCAAAAGATGTTGACGTATGAATTGATGATTTGTGATTACGAGTAACTTAAGCACTTTATGTTATGTGTTATAAGTTACATGTTTTTCATCATCAAAACATGAAGAGAATATATAGATTAAATATCATAATATTTCTACCAACACTCCTCATCATATACTGATGATCTCATGTACTCCTTCTTCGCCAACCAATCCAGTGGTTCACAATTAGATCATGAGGATTTAGAACAGATTGATGAATTCGATCTAGAAGAAATGGACTTAAAATGGCAGGTGGCCATGATCTCCATGAGATTAAAGAAGTTCTACATAATGACAGGAAGAAAGCTGCATTTTGATGCAAATGAACCAGTAGGATTTGACAAGACCAAAGTTGAATGCTACAACTGTCATAAGACATGACACTTTGCTAGAGAGTGCAGATTAAAAGGGAATCAAGATGCAAGGAGGAGAGATGCAGGAAACTCTGGGTATAAAGCTAAAGATAATGGAAAAAGACCTGGAAAGTAGGAGGAATTCAAAGCTTTGGTAACTCTTGATGGAGAAGGTATTGACTGGACTCCTCATGCAGAGGATGAGAAAGAGAACTTTGCTTTAATAGATTTTAGCAATTCAGGTTCAAACACTAAGGTAACCTCTTGTTCAAAAGAATGTGTAGAATCATATACTAAACTTAAAAAATTATATGATGAACAAAGAGAACAACTTGGTGATGCCAGCATAGAAATACAGGCTTATACTCAAGCTTTGAAAAAGGTAGAGGCTCAATTAGTTGCTTATCAGCAAAATCAACTTTGGTATGAAGAAAAGATTAGGTTTATGAAAATTGATCTAGATGATAAAACTGATGTGCTTACATACCATAAGAAACTATTAGCAACAGCTGAAAAAGAAAAAGAAGAATTAAAAACTAGATTAGAAAAATGGCAAAATTCTTCTAAAGGTCTTAATAAACTGCTTAATAGTCAGATGAGTGTTAGGGATAAAGTTGGGCTTGGGTATGGAGACCAAATACATGAAGGTATTTTAAGCTATCTAAATGAAGTTTTTCAAAGTGTTTTTAACAGTAGGTCTAGTGATACAGAAGATAGTCCTGTGAATAATAGATATGCAAAGGGAATGCATGCAATTCCCCCTCCAATGACAAGGATCTACATCCCTTCTAGACCTGATAAAGAAATAGATGAATCACAATTTACATATGGTCCAAAGCAATCTAAACCTAGTGAATCTGATACTAGGAGCAGTGACTTTAATTCTTGTGAATCCAATTCTAGTAAAGAAACACTTGAATTTATGCCTGAACCAGTTATCAATGAACCCAAAGTAGTAAGTCAACCTAAAGTCTGGTCTAATGCTCCTATCATTAAGGAGTATGAGTCAGATAGTGATGATGATTGTGTGTCTATACCTTTAAAAGAACAGGTTCAACCTAAGTTTTTTGCTTTTGTTAATACTAATAAGCATGTAAAAACTTCTAGGGAAATAGTTAAAAATCAACACACACATAGTCAAAGTCCTAAAGTTAACAAGAAAGACTTGAATGGGTCAATGTCTAAAAGAGTAGGTTTGGGATATGGTTTTACAAGAAAGGTATGTTTTGTATGTGGTAGTTTTAGTCATCTTATTAGAGATTGTGATTATCATGAGAAAAGAATGGCTAAACAGGTTGGATTGAACAAAAAGAAGGTTAAGAGTACTGGTCAAGGGGAGAATAGACCAGTGTGGAACAATGTGCAAAGAATGAATCACCAACACTAATTTGTTCCTAGAGCAGTACTAACTAGAACTGGCAAAATTCCAGTTAATACTGCTAGGGCTAGCGGTACTAACAATGTTAATACTACTAGACAAAATCCTAATGGTCAAGTAGTACCAACTAGTAATGTCAAGAAAGTTAATACTGTTAGACCCAATGTGAAGGACTTCAGACCAAGAAACAACATTTATAAGTCTCACTCACCTTTTAACAAGACATTTCATAAAACAACAGCACCAAAAGCTAATTTTGTAAATCAAAAGGTTCATACTGCTGGGGACAAAGCAGTTAGTGCTGTTGAGGGCATAGGGAAAACTGCTATTAAGGCCTTAACAGGTTGTAATTGGAGTTCCAAAAGAAATTATTGGACCAAAGACTCCAAATACAATAGTAGATCATACTCTAGAAGAAATATTCATGTTAAAGATCCACTAGGCAGACCCAAGTCAGCAATGGCTTGGGTCCCTAAGAGAAACTAAATTCTCTTATTTCATGTGCAGGATGGTCCACAAAGAGCTTTAAAGAACAAAGGCATTATTGATAGTGGATGTTCCAGGCACATGACTGGCAACAAAGCCTACCTGGTTGATTATCAAGACTATAATGGAGGCCCTGTTACTTTTGAAGGAAGTAAAGGCTATATAACTGGCAAAGGTAAAATTAAAACATGAAAGTTAAATTTTGAGGATGTGTGCTTTGTGAAAGAACTACAGTAGTTCAATCTCTTTTCTGTCTCACAAATATGTGATAAGAAGAATAAGGTTCTCTTCACTGACACTGAATATCTTGTGTTGTCTCCTGATTTTAAGTTGCCTGATGAAAATCAAGTATTACTTAGAGTCCTAAGACAACACAATATGTACAGTTTTAACCTAGAGAACATTATTCCTTCTGGTGGGTTGGCTTGTTTAATTGCAAAAGCGTCAGTTGATGAATCTAATAAATGGCATAAAAGATTGGGTCATGTTAACTTTAAAACCTTAAACAAACTAGTGAAGGGAAACCTTGTAATAGGTTTACCTTCCAAGACTTTTCAAAATGACCACACATGTGTTGCTTGTCAGAAAAGAAAGCAACACAAGGCCTCCTGCAAGACTAAAGTAGTGAGCTCTATCAGCCAGCCCTTATAGATTTTACATATGGACTTATTTGGACCCACATCTTGAGAGCATAAATTTAAGACTTATTGCCTAGTTATCCTGATGATATTTAGTAGGCTTTAGCTTGGGTATTCTTTTAAGAACTAAAGGATGAAACTAGTGGAATCCTTAAGGATTTATAAAGACAAATTGGAAAAACCAATTAAACAAAAAGTTAAAACTATTAGATGTGATAATAGTACAGAATTCAAGAATAGGGACATGATTGAATTATGTGGGTCAAAAGGGATCAAAAGGGAATACAGTAATGCCAGAACTCCATAGCAAAATGGAGTTGCTAAAAGGAAAAACAAGACCCTAATTGAGGCTGCTAGAACAATGCTAGCAGATTCATTTTTACCTAACACTTTTTGGGCAAAAGCAGTTAGTACTGCTTGTTATGTCCTTAATAGGGTATTAGTGACCAAACCTTAAAATAAGACTCCTAATGAGCTTATAACTGGTAAATTACCTATCATAAGCTATATAAGATCTTTTAGGTATCATGAGACCATCTTGAATACCATTGACCACCTGGGCAAGTTTGAGGAAAAGGCTGATGAAGGTTTCTTAGTTGGGTATTCCCTAAATAGCAAGGCTTTTAGGGTATATAACTTAGAAACCAAGAGAGTTGAAGAAAACCTGCATATAAAATTTCTAGAGAATAAACCTAATGTTGCAGGAAAAGGACCTACATGGCTGTTTGATCTTGATTATTTAACTGATTCTATGAGCTATCAGCCTGTCACTGACATGGAAGATGAACTTGTTCACCTGCTCAAGAATACTGTGTATTGCCATTATGGTATTCTTATACTTCAACTATCAAGAGCTCAGAAGCAAAGAAAGGAGGTGAAAAGCTTAATGAAGATACTGGTTTAAAGCCAAATGAGGAACCAATAGATCAGGCACATCAAATCTTTCTGGAAGAGCTTGAAAGGCTTAAGAGACAAGAAAAGGAAGCTAATGATGCAGCTGAAGCTCTAAGAAAGGAGTTTGCTCAAAATACTAAGGATTTGCTTCTTCAAGCAGGAACTGCTAGAGCTACCAGTACTAACTCAGTTAATACTGTTAGCCCACCAGATAGTACTGCCAGCGTTTTTAGTACTGGTGGCCCATCCTACCCTGACCAAGATGATTCTCAAACATCTGTTCTTGAGGATATTTATGCCAATCCAAGTAATGGGATTATTACCAATGCATCTTATGATGATGAGGGTGCAGTGGCTAACTTCACAAATTTAGAAACCACTGTGAATGCTAGTCCTATTCCCACATCAAGGATACACTCTATTCATCCTAAAACTCAAATTCTTGGAGATCCTACCTCAGCAGTTCAGACAAAGAGCAAAGTGAACAAAACTTCTAGAGCACATGCTCTTGTAAGCTATATTCAAAATCAGAGAAGAAATAATCACAAGGATTTCCAACACTGCTTGTTTGCTTGCTTTCTTTCTCAGATTGAACCCAAGAAGATATCTAAAGCTCTTGAAGATAAAAGTTGGGTTGATGCTATGCAGGAAGAGCTGTTGTAGTTCAAGATTCAAAAGGTATGGATTCTTGTAGATTTGCCTTATGGGAAGAGGGCAATTGGAACTAAATGGGTCTACAGGAATAAAAAGGATGAAAGAGGTGTTGTAGTTAGAAATAAGGCAAGATTGGTTGCCCAGGGATATAGACAAGAGGAAGGGATAAACTATGATGAGGTTTTTGCTCCTGTAGCTAGGATTGAAGCCATCAGGATCTTT
>BQNB010115016.1:3019-21642 GCA_026074375.1 Tanacetum coccineum
CGCTAAACCGATAATGTTTTTCCACATTAGTGTAAGTAGGTTTTCGCAAATACTTACAAAAATACTCAATAGAATCATGGGATGTTATTCTAAACTTAATACATAAAATTTGTGTTTTGTTACTCAGTTAAATAAAAATAGTGAGCCAAAACTTTCTATGAAGCATATAAGTTTACTCATTGGACTGATGATATGAATGATGAAATGGATGCCTTACTTAGAAATGATACTTGGGAAATCACTGATCTACCTAAAGATAGAAAATCTATAGGTAGTAAATGGGTATTTAAAATTAAATATAAGTCTGATGGTGAGATTGATAGGTATAAAACTAGACTTGTTGCAAAGGGGTTTAATCAAAAAGAAGGAATTGATTATAAGGAGACTTTTTCTCCTGTTATTAAAATGGTGACTGTTAGATGCTTATTAAATCTTGTTGTGCTTAATGGTTGGCCTATTTTCCAACTTGATGTTAATAATGCATTCCTTTATGGTGATCTTGTTGAAACTATATATATGAAACTACCAGAAGGGTATTTCCCTGCTGGTGAGAATAAAGTATGCAGACTAAAGAAGTCATTATATGGGTTAAAACAGGCTCTTAGACAGTGGAATGCTAAACTGACTTCTGCTCTTATTGAAAATGGATTTAGTCAAAGTAAATATGATTATTTTCTATACACTAAGTCTGACAAAGGTGTTTTTCTTGCTTTACTTGTGTATGTGGATGATATTATCATCACTGGGAATAGCAAATCTGAAAATGAGAAGTTGAAAGTCTTTCTTAAGTCTAAATTTATGATTAAAGACTTAGGAAAACTCAAATATTTTCTTGGCATTGAAGTTGTTGATACTAATAAGGGCATTTGTCTTAATCAAAGAAACTATATTCTTGATTTGTTATCTGAATATGGTATGTTAGCTTGTAAACCTGCTAAAACACCTTTGTTGTCTAAACTTACTATATCAAATTAAGCTACTAGTAATGATCCCTTGCTTGACAACATTACTGATTATCAAAAGTTAATGGGCAAGCTGATTTACTTGAATAATACTAGGCCTAATATCTCTTATGTTGTGCATTGTTTAAGTTAGTTTATGCATTATCCCTTAAAGTCTCATCTCAGGATTGCTTTTAGGATATTAAGATACCTAAAGGGTTCTCCAGGTTTGGGAATTCATATTGTTAAGGGTTCAAGTATTCTTTTAAAGGCATATTCTGATGCAGATTGGAAAAAATGTGTTGTCACTAGAAAATTTGTAACAGGATATTATGTTTTCGTGAATGGGTCTCTTGTTTCTTGGAAAAGTAAGAAACAAAATACTCTCTCTAAGTCTTCAACTAAAGCAGAGTATAGGGCTCTTGCTTCAGTTACCAGTGAAGTGATTTGGATTTTAAAGATTTTGAAAGACTTAAAATGTGAAAATCTTTTACCTGTTTCTCTTTATTGTGACAATAATTCAACTATAAAAATAGTTGTCAATTCGTGTTTTAGACAGTAGGTTTTACATTTTATAAAGATAATACACCTCATGATGATTCTAAAATGATAAGAAACTCTGTGGATGAAACAGCTTATTTTTTAATGGGTAGATCTAAGATGATGCAAATCGAGAAATCTTGGACAGATATGCAGTCTTAACTAAGGATTGGATACTCTCAAAATTATATCAGTAAAGAGTTGGTTAAGAAACATTAAAATCGTTTTGACACTTGGAATGTTTGACATTTACTAGGTTGAGACTAAAGAGGGATGTTAAAATACATAGTCTCAACTGGTAATAAGTTGAGGGACTAATGTTGTTATTTTTCTATTCTTGTTTTAAGCCTTTTTCATGTTTAGGTTGCGTTTGAAGGATGCTGGAAAGATGGAGGGTTTATTCTGCCAAGTGTTGATTCCCAAGCCTGGGTCAAGGCCTATATAAGCCCTTTTGACCCATCCTTTTGTTATAACCCAGATATTATCTCTTTCTCTCTCTCTCTCTCTCTCTCTCTCTCTCATCTTTTGACTCTTTCTCTCTCTTTAAAAGTTGTAACCTTGATTTAGAACATCTTGATGTTGAGTATTTCTGGTTTATTGATTGTAATAGAACAATTATCAATTTAGATTAATGATCCACACCTGTGTAGCAGTGGTGGATATTGTTTTGATTTTGGGTAAACTGATTGAGATCAGTTCTTGTTCCTTTGTTAATCAAATTAAGATTTGTGTTAATAAAATTGTTTAGATTATTATTTTCTACATACTTGCATCAGTTACATTGGAAGTTGATGCATGATGCATCTAACATATTTGATGCATTTGTTGACGTGTTTGTGCTTGCAACTGGTTGAAATATATGCTTTATATCATTGCATCTATTATAGTCGATGGATTCATTGTACGTACATGATGTATGTTGTTGCTTTTATAATGCACCTATTTGAAGTAATATTGATAGCGAGAGAAATAATTTGTTGGTTTTTATTTTGTATGAAGAACATCATACAAGAAGCAGATGCATGGGTTGTTTTAATATGATGTTGGTGATCATATTAAAGATATGAATGGATTTAATGTAGTGATATTGTTTTTTAATATGGTGTCTTGTGAGAAAAGTTAAAAATATTAAATATTCGTCCATCATTTTTCTAGGGATCCATCACAAAAAATAAAACTCTATTTTCATTGAGACTAATATACCCCTCAAGCTACTTTTAAAATGATTGGTCTATATCACTTCTTATTCTTTTTATTTTTGGTTTTATTCTTATTTGATCTTATATATATATATATATATATATATATATATATACTCACGCTACTTTAGAAGAAACTCATAAATCACACATCTAAGAAGAAGAGAAGAGAGAAAGAATAAGAGAAGAGAGAAAGAGTTGCTAGAGGTGTTTCAATATATCTTTATTAGCACAAGAAAAGGAGGAGAAAATTTTCCTTTTACACACATAAAATACACACTTACACCCCTTCTCTATGAGAGGAGTGTTCCATATATAGCCTTTTGGCCGGCCTTGGGCCTTTCTATGGGCTTTCATGGGCCGGACTTGGACTATTTCAATATTTAGTCTAATAAACTAGCTCTCCGGACTAACTATTACACACTTAATATTATCTAATTATTACAAGACTCGTGAAATTGATAATGATCGTTACTTCACTAAAACTGAATTCCTAACAATCCCCCCTAAGGGACGATCGTTGAGATCTCATTAATGATTAGCACTTTCTAAATTCCTAACAATCTCCCCCTAAGGGGTGATCATAAAGATCTCTCGTTGTGACATTGATCTTTGATCTTTGAAGCTTCTTGTCTTGATCTTGAGTCTTTCTCATGTAATAGTTTAGCTGGTTCGTTTTGTTCCAATCATGCGCTTATGATCTTGATCTTTTCATTGTCTTTGTCTTAAGCCTTAAGATCTTTCATCGTCACTTGTTGTAATACTTCTCCTTCTTGTGATCTTGTGTCTTTGGACCAACATGCTTATACTTTATATCATCTTGAAAGCCGTCTAAAAATCTCCCTTGATAATCTTTAACTTGAACACTTTATATATTGAAGGAAGATGTTGATCATCATAGTAGCGGAAGTCTTTATCTTGAGCTTTCTTGACTACTTGGAACTTTACTTCTTGAGTATGAGCATGTTGTTATGAATCTGACCCAGCTGGAATGAGATGACACCACCATTTTATAACCTGGAATTAAATGTTAGTAATAAGCACAGTTATGGACGAACATGGCTTTGTCATTCGTCAAGTATAGGTAGCATTAACCTTCGGTTCCGTGAGGACCGACCTGTAATCAAGTAGATTCAATTTAGAATAATCTTCTTTACAGGATTTCCAGCTTAAAGTATTGGATCATCTAACACATAAGCATTAGATTCACCGTACTTGCTTGTTCTCATTATCGGAACGTCTCAAAGCAGACAACACGATAAGAGTGAATCGGTTAGTTACTATCTTACCGATTGAGTCGTCAATTCATAAACTGGACCAAATCGATATCCAGTTGTCACAAGTTTGATCCATATAGGATCGCGCAAGTCACCTACCGTAGTGTTGTTTGATGTTGACACTAGAAGGATTTCCATTCGTCATTGTGGAATACTAAAGAGTATCACTTTGAATGTCCTAGCAAGATATAATGATATTACGTAGGACTCTTTGTTACAACTTGTGTTCTTTATTGTGAACAACAAGTGTATATTGGAATTGTGTCTTAACGAGATTTGTAATTTGATCTATTTTGGCTCTAGATTCAATAAGTGCGTTTTGGTTTTGGTGAGCGGAGGCTGGAGCTGACTGTCACCTTTTCAATATCAACATTTCTCGGAGTGAGAAGTCAATAGATGATGTGTTTAATCTTCGTGAGAATTGAAACAAGAATCTGTTTAGAGAAACTTGAGTGGCTGGGAAGGGTTGTGCATTGCACCACTGGGTCCATGATGTCTTGTCTTCAATACCAAATATCATCTTTGTGATATACGATAGATTATGTATTGACCCGGTTTCTGCCTAGTTGTGTGGAGGGCTTCTTTCTTTTCACCCTTTTTCATCACATTTCTTTTTTTCATTCTTCAACCCCTTCAATGTTTACCAATACGTCATTACTATCACCATGTTGTGATTGTTCCGGTGATAACTCATGCCTTAGTCAACATTTCTCACAAAATCTCATTCAACTCCATATTCCCTAAGGACTTCTACTCTATCTAATAGAATGTCATTGGGTAGATCCCTCCGGCTCTGGTTGGATCATATGACTAATACCTAACTTAAACACCTTATAACTTCATCATCATCTTGAAATTGTTGGTTGTTGGGTATTAAGATCGAAACCATAAAAACCATTTGAAAATCAATCAAAGTGTTTGATAGATTAATCAAAACTTTTTACACTTTGAAAGTTTCATCTTTTAAGAAATGCTCCCCCCTACACATGTGCATCATATTTTAATCCAATTTTCTCCCCCTCAAAAATAGCATACCATATGATATTTTTGATACCAATGGAATAAAATGGCTATTTGAGTATTTTAAAAGCACATAGGAGAAAATGATTATATTCGTATGATTATTATTATTGGAACATTTTTCTCTTGCTCCCCTTCAAAATTTACATATCGATCAAATGATTTAGTGAGGAAGGGAGTGTTGAACATACAATTTTGAAATATTTTGAAAAATCATTTTGATAAATTCTTGAAAATTTGTGTTCAACCTTTTGAAAAAACATGAACTTGAGCTCAAATACTTTGAATGTCATGACGAATCAGCTCAAGTCCGAGAAGGTGTAAGCTTCTCGTTGTCAAGATAAATGTACTTAGTTGTACATTTTCCTCTCTTGGAAGTCCGAGTTCTAAGCTGAAATACTTAGAAGTCAAAGTTTTGAGTAGACTTTTAAAAAGTTTCTTATAAGAATGCTCGAAAAACAAGAAGATTTCTCTTCTTTTGAAGGTAAAGCGCACTAAAGCGTACACTTTCCTTTTATTTGAAAACCGGGTTGCAATCTGAAATGATTACAAGCCATAAATTTGAAGTGCGGGTCCTGAACTGAAGTGTCGAGAAGCCATTATGATATCAAATTAGACAACAACCTTTGGAACCCATTTAAGCATGGTGCTAACGGGTTTACCAAATTTTGAAAACCATTTGAAGGTTGTGTCAATTCGATGTAAAGAAGTTGAGTTTCAACGACGACTAGAAACCGGTGTTTCAAAAAGGAATAAGGAGTGAGCAGTCACACGTATCTATTTCGTCGTTACGGATGTGTACGTGTGGTCTTCGTCGCCTTTTCTGGAATGTCTGGTGTTAGTAAAATTCATATGAGTGTACCGGTAGTATATTAAATTCTAGAACTTGTTTTTGTGATGCATCCCGAGACCGCAAAGTAAGTATTAGGATTTGCTTGATAAGAGGCATTAGGAATAACCCATGTTTTAAACCTGTAATTGTTATGATGGTCACACTGATCATATAACTATCCCACACCCTTGCCATGCACTCACCTTTAGTGCATGATACCCTAGTACAACCCTCCGAGCCTATCCTTTTTCACGGTTCTCGTAATTTTCTGGTTAATCCGGACTATTAATGAAGAGCATTGACACCCTTAAACCAATCGTTACACCCAAAAAGCCTTAGCCTACCTTATATGTACTCACCTTTAGTACATTATTGTGATAACCCAAGTTAATTATTTGAGTACACGGTTGCTAAGTCCTTATCCTTGTAAATACAGTTTTGGGACGATTGGGATTCATGGTAGTATTTATTTCGCGGAAGAATGGGGAAGAAAAGTTAAGTCAATACCCCCATATGTTTGTCAAATGATATCCATGTTATTTTGATCCACCTCAAATCGGGTCAATAGTTAGATTGTAAATATCGAGCATGTAAAAGCTCAAGTGTAGGGGTACGTGTTATAAACCCCATGTGATGTATTATGTTATATAAAAAAATAGAAAAGAAAAAGAAAGAGATTGATGTAGAGTTGTGTAGAGTTTGTATATCTTCGTCTGAGTCTTGGCTTAGCAACCAAACCAAAGTGTATTCGTGTAAATAATTAGCTAACCCTTCCACTCCAAATTCACCCAAAGTCACCACCCAAATGTATCCCATCCGTTTCCATTTCCATTATATGTTATCTTACACCTACACCTACACCCCACAACCCTTTATAAAGACCGCTTAGTTTCATCATCATCTTTATACAATGACTACTACAAGCCCTAATTCTACGTGATCAATCGTAGAACGGTTACCTAATCTAACAGGATCAATAAAACATTGATCTTGGGGCTAAAACATATGCTAGCATCTACATCTTCCTGTGGGACGTGTAAAGCGCCAACACACACATACTTTTAACAAGCCTTATGGTGCAAACACACTTTTTTTGCACACATCAAAACTAATATCGTAGGGATTCACTTTACATATCAGTAGAGTACACATAGATTGTACAAGGGAAAACATATGAAATACAGGCAATAAACCAACAAACTCTTTTAATTCTTTAATAAAACTTTATCTTTATATTCAAGAGATCATACTATTTGGAATCTTTAGATCATATTGAGAAATCCTCCACCAGTCGTTGTCGAAAAAAGAATTCTTGGAATTATCATTTAATCCCCCTCTTGTTTCCTTTCCACTTCATTGTTCTTCTGTCTCTTATCAACACTGCGAAAATAATTTCACCTAACAATCTTCCCCTTGTTAATAATGACAAAACTAAATAAGCACAAACTTCCCCTGAAGTTAATATATGAATGAAACATACTTCCCCTTAATCCATGCAATTCCAACCAATGATCGGTAAGTTTCCACATCTTCCTTTCGAGCAAATCCCTTCACTTTCCCCTTTTTTACATTCAATCAAAATAAGGGGACACTAAAGTATGCAACCGTTTTGCGACATTTCGACAACCATCTATCACACTTCTAATTCCAACTCACCATAAACATCAAAAACCCACCAATCACGTGCCTTAAGATAAAAGAACTTTGAGCAATTAGAAACTTAAAACTAGCATGTAGATAAAACTCATAAGGGGAGGCATGCGATATAGTTGTACCACTTATTTACATAAAACGTGGGTTTTGAAGTGTTTGTAAAAAAAATTCTAGATTTGAATTTATGTGAACTCAACACTTGCACAATATGAACAATATATTTATCTAAACAATTGATATGATAGTATGAGGAGATAATGTAAGACAAGAGATAAGAGTAAGAACAATCAAACCACAATGCGAGGATTTATAGTGGTTCGGTAACGAAGCACCTCTTCGCCCTACTCCACTCCCCGAGCACCTAACTCGAGAGTTTTCTTCACTATGTCAACAAGCTCCCTTATGGTGGAGAAAACCGTACACAACGTTGCTTACACCGATTTACGACACAAAGCTAAATGTCGAGTTCTAATCTTAGCTAGAACCAATCTATCACAACACAACTTCACAACTTCACAACTTCTTCACAACTTCAAGACTTCCTCACAACTTCACGACTTTACTTCACCACACTACTTATGCCACAACTAACTAACACTACTTGGTAAGATCACCACGATCTATCTATACTTACAAAGATCGCCAAGATCTAGCTACTACACATAAATACAAGATATACAAAAGATTTACAAGTTATGATATGGATGCAATAAGATTGCAACAACACATAAAGGTGTAATACTTCTTCACTTGAGGATGGAAGTATTCTTCTTTTGCACTTGAGGAATTGAGCTTGGATCACTTAGAAACAAAGCTTTATGATTAAATGATCAAAGGATTTTAATGAGATATGTGGGCTGTTTTAGAATAGAAAGAATGAGTGCAAAATGTGAGAAAATTATGAGGAAAAGTCCAGTATGTATAAGACAAACTGAGGGAGCGTCTACCTAGGGGCGGTCCCCTTAATTTTAAGGGGGCCGGCCGTGTATTTAAGGGGGCCGCCCAAGACTAGGGCTTCCCCAATTTGTCTTTTGTGTAGGGGGAATTTTCTAGAACTTTTCTAGCCGTTTTAGGTCTAAAAATTTGAATTTCAAAATGTTTATTTTGAATAAAACATTTCTTTTAATTGTAGAAAATGTGTTGTAATGTTTTAAAAATGTTTACAACATTTTATAAAAGTGTGAGGTTGAATAAAAATTTCCTTTGATCATAAAATGCATTAAGCATTTATTTATTCATACCTTTAAGTGATGTATTTGTACTTGAAAACATGACAGCATTTATACTACCTAATTCAACTTCTGTTATACGTTTAATTTTACGTTGAACGTTATTTTAATTTTGTGATTATCAAAACGAAAAGATGTGAAAAATATTAGTGAATGTTTAGGCGATTATATTTTACAACAATCCCCCTTTTTGATTATTACAAAATTTAAACTCATTAAATGTAAAATTCATTTTAAACTAGTATTTAGTAGAGTTCATGTCATTTTCCTCCCCCTTTTTTGTATCAATCAAAAAGACATCATCGAGAATTGCTAGTTAAATTGACGGAATAAATGCTCCCCCTTAATGTGTGCTCCCCGCCTCGATCGAGGGCAACCAAGGAAATCGAGCTATGCTGGTTTCAATTGGACGTACAACAACAATTAGAAACAATACAAAATATTTTCTAACATGTAGCAAGAACGAAAATATAGCAAACTTAGTAAAAGCAACCAACAATAATCATCCATTGGAAGTCAGAAATAGAAGTGTAGAACCACACTCAAAGACACTAACATAAAGAAAATAACATGCTAAAATTCATGAAAATTTTAAACTACAAAGAGTCCTATAACTAGTAAAGCTCCGTAGGACTTGCTTGCAAAATGGTGGATGGACAATTATTTTGAGAAACTAAACATAGAGTATGTTTAGTTTGGTGAAGATGGTGGAGGTGGTGGGATGATGGTTGTTGGTGGTTGTGAGAGCATATGTTCAATATATGAAAACAGTATATAATAGTTCATCTCTTAAACCCAAAATATGAGAGTCGTATATTGGAGCAACACAAGCATGGAATCTCCAGTGCCTCAAAGAAGGTTCCCAAGGAAATGGGATGAGTCCAAATATATGTGTGAAGGTAGATGTGAGTAGTCAAATTGGACAACAAGTGGGGTAATTTTTGGGGTTTTAAAAAGGGGGTTGAGATGTTGATGTCATTGACGCAATTGTCTTTCTTGAGTTGGATGGTGAGAGTAGAAGTGGAGGAGTGAGACAACTTGTGATGATGTGGGAGGTGTCCTTAATGTAAGGGATTTGGTAATGCTTGATTTGGTGATGATTTTCTGAGATGATTCATGATGAGAGAGTGAGAGGTTTTTGGTATTGGATGAAGTTGTATTGAGCAACATTTGATGTGTATGATAAAGGTATGGTTTTCATCCTCTTTCTCACAACAAATACGTGTTTACAGCACCTCATATTGGCAACCCTTGATAGGTTTGGATGTGGGTTTGTTAGAAGATGTCATTGTATGGGGATGATTGTGATTGACGATTGAATGAGAAGTTATTTATAGTAGAGGAAAGGGTTTTTAAATTATACAAATGAAAATTCAAAGGATTTAAATCCAAGAAATGATTGTGAATTTAAGGGAAAACAGTAGGCTAAGATCTAGATGTGTGTTTGGACAAAAGAGAAAAGAAAAATACTGTTTTCTCATGTTTGCCTAGGCCGTCCCCTTAAAATTAAAGGGCCGCCTTTATAATTAAGGGGGCCCGCCTACTGGATTTCCCGATTTCCCAAATTGCGATTTTTCCTCTCAAAATTTTGTGTGAGGGTTTCTGTTGGTGGTTTAGTTTGCAGCAGTCCATCCTTTTATGGCAAGTAAGGTTTTAGCACATAGCATTTAATCATTCAAATTCTCTCTCTCTCTTCTCTCTCTCTCTATATATATATATATATATATAATAGTATATAATTTATAATATATATAGTAATATATACAATAAAAATACACAATATAGTATATAATCTTAATATATATTAATATATATTATATACAAGGATGGTAGAACAAGAGACGTATTTCACAAAATATTCTGGCATATACCATGCGTAATGAAATTGACGAACCGAACAAAAACGAATGAAGTCTCTCATATATAAACACACGTAACAAGAGATATAAAGCACAAAGGAATTTTTCTTGTCAAAGAAGGCTAACGTTAAGAATGAACTACACGTAATGTGCAAGTACTAGTGTGGTTCCTAAATGCAGACAAATGTAGGAGTAGAGCGGATTATTTCTCGACACTAAACATGCAAAACCTAAGAAATAATCCAAATGCTCCTTGATTTAATTTTGTTCAACCAAGATTGTCGAAAAATATATATTAGATTATATACTATCACAACAATAAGGCAAACAATATGGCATAAGGAACAAAATGTTTTTAGCAAAATCTTAACAATATTTTGAAACTTTCGCAAATTTTATATGTGTCTCGCTAAGGTATGAGAAGACTTCATTTTAGACAAAATAATTGATATGCGGGCATTATAGTGCTATATGTAATAAATTAGATATGCATTGAGATAGAAGAATTAGTAGAAGTTTGTTTATAAACTTTTCCCAATCTTGTGTTTTTGTGTGAAATAGAAGCCTAGACTCAGAAAAGAAGAATTTTTTTGTCAGTGGGTGGTCCCCTTAAAGTCTGGGCGTCCCTTTAAAATTAAGGGGGCCGCCATCTGTTTGAAAAAATTTCTAGTGAGCGGATGAATTTTTGACAAACATATTTTTTCGATGATTTTTTATATTATGCCAAAACTTCATCTATTTGTTCCATCATTCCAAGGCCTAGGACGTAAGTAGTTAAAATGGCTCAACGTTTATAAGTGGTTTATTTAGGATATCGCTATGTTGTCTTCCTGATGTGACCTTTTCTATATAAAAGGGAAAAAAAAAAAAAAGAGAATTTCCTTTTGAACATTATCGCGAAGGAAGTGATGAAGAATCTCAATGTGTTTTGTTCGTGAGTGTTGAACGGGATTCTTACTTAAGTCTATAGCCCCTTTGTTATCACACATTATTGGAATGTCATCTAACCTAACGCCATAGTCTATGAGAGCTTGCTTCATCCATAGAGCTTGTTGACATGCCTTTCCGGTGCTTACATATTCCGCTTCGGTTGTGGAGATGGCAAGAGCGGTTTGCTTCTTTAAAAACCACGATGTTAGGCAACATCCCATAAACATGCAAACACCACTAGTGCTCTTGCGATCCACATAATCTCCGCACGAAAAAAAAAAAAAAAAAAAAATCCAAATCCGCATACACAATTGTTCTATGCCGGATCTCTTAGAATAGGGCCCACTCGATATAAATCCCAAATGCGTAGTGGCCTTTTGAATGTATCGGAGAGATACATTTACCCGCTTCTAGTTGAGAGGTTTATAGAACTTCTTAAATCAGGTACAAAGGCAAACACTAAACATGATATCGGGTCTACTTGCCGTTAAGTATAATAAACTACCTATCATGCCTCTATATTTGGTATTATCTACGGACTCACCTTCTTCGTCTCTCGTGAGTTTGGTTTCCGTAGACATAGGGGTCTTTATTGGCTTAGAGTCTTCTAGTCCAAATTTCTTAAGCATCTTAATATAATTTGTGATTGAATAAAGAAATATTCCCATACACTAAATTTGTTATATTTGTAATCCTAAATAAGAAAATTAGTTTCCCCATCATACTCATTTTTTTTCATACTCATCATGCATAATCTTAGCAAAATTCATCACATAATTCTTGACAAGTTTTCGATCCGAAAACATAATTACACACCAACAAATACAAGAAAAATAGAATTTTTGGATAATAAACTAAAGATTGGAGTCATTTCATTTCTTTTAGTGAAGAGAGTGTATTAAATATCTCAAGACCATACCTATGCACGTAAATTAAGTTTCAGAATAAGAAATAGGCTTTAAAATCGATCATAAAAAACAAAAGCTTATTAGGGGGCCTGTTTTTAGCGACATAAACATAGCTTACTTAGTGTTGTAGAAAATACATTTAGAGTATTTGAGCGAAGTCAATGAATCCCAGAGTAGTGCACGTAAACCTCCTTATTATGAAACAACCCGTTAAGGAATGCAACTCTGTCGCACATCCATGTTGTATGAACCAAAGGCTAAGCGTAAGCATACGACTAAAAGTATTCCTTATGGACTCTAGTCAAGCTACGGGTGCCATATGCTTCGTCGTAATCACATCCATCTTATTGATTATAACCTAGGGCGACTCACCTAGCTTTTATTTCTAGATCACACGACTGACAATTTCATTCGAGTAATATGTATATAACCTGATTTTGTTCCTATAATGGTCATATCTATTGGAATTAGAGGAACTAGTTCACACAAAGCATCATTTGCTTTTGAATTGGGTTTTAGTTCCTCTTGCATGGCCCTAAGATTTCTTTATAATTAGATTACCAATAACTTTTTACTAAGGGGATGAGCTATTTAGTGATTCTTTAATATTCACAACAATTTGATTATTTTCCGCGACGAAATTAGCAATCTCAAGATGTGATTTGCCTAAGGTTTGTTTACAACATAATACTTCTTCTTCGACTAGCCATTCTTCGACTAGCTCATCATCTCTAATGGTGATGTTTTTAGCTGGGGAGGGAGTTTCATCGAAAGTTACATTGCAACATGACATCTCTTCAACTTTCATTGTTTGTTTGTTAACTATTATGTAAGCTTTACTATTTTGCGAATATCCTAGGAAAACACCTTCGTATGACTTAGGGTCGAACTTGGTGAGGTAATCCTTTGTATTAAGAACAAAGCATTTACTTTTGAATACTCTAAAATAGTTAAGGTTTGGTTTCCTACCTCTTAACAACTCGTATGGAGTTTTTCCTAAAATACGTCTAATGGAAACTCTATTAATTATATAGGTTGATGTAACACCGCGATTACACCAAAATTTTAGATGAATGGATTGTTCGTGTTAACATGGTTCTACTTTTTCATTGTCCTTGTATAGTGCGGGATTTTTACTTTTCTACTAGCCCCATTATGATTTGTGGAGTACGAGGAGCGGAAAAATTATGAGATATCCCATTTAAATCACAAATTTTCCAAATTGTACTTCATTATCAAATTCCCGACCATGATCCGTTCTAATTGATATAATAGAACATCCTAATTTGTTTTAGATCATTTTGCTAAATATTTCAAATTCTTCTAAGGCTTCGGTTTTATTTGCTAAAAATCTAGTCCTAGTGTATCGAGAATAGTCATCTACAATTACTAAGGTATAGCGGTTTCCTCCATAGCTTCGTATGGCGGAGGGGCCAAACAAATCCATGTGAAGTAGTTCTAAGCATCTAGTTGTTGAGACTATATTTTTGGCCTTGTGATTTACGTGAGCTTGCTTTCCAATTTTGCAAGCATCACAAAAATGTTGGTCGTATTTAAGTTTAGGTAGATTTTTAACTAATTCTTTAGATGCTAATGATTGAATTAATTGCATATTAGCGTGACCTAATCTTCTATACCATAGTGTGGAATTTTCATCTAATGTTGCAAGACATATTTTGTCTTCCGGTTTATTTCCTAGTTTCATTACATATAATCCTCCTTTCCTAATTCCTTTACCTATAACTTTTTTGTTTTTGATTATTTCGCTATCATGTTCGGTAAATATTACTTTGCATTTATTATCACATATTTGACCTATACTAAGCAAGTTATAAGTTAAGTTATCTACGTGCTCAACATTTTCAATTATTAAGGAGTCTTGAGAAGTCGTACCTTTACCTATGATTTTACCGCGTATGTAACATCCGAGAATTTTCGAATTTTTAAAGGACTATTTTAATCTTTGACTTTTCTAGTCTGACTGGACCTTTTTGACTTTTGGTCGTTCATGGTCACATAAAAGCCATTACCGCGTGATTGGTAAAATTTTCGGAACATATTTTAAATAATAAATCATATTTATTATTACATCTCTCAAGGGAAAGCTATTTTTAACTTATTCGATTCGAAAACGAAAAAGGATATATATTAATTCATAGTTGATTTATCAAAAACGAACCACTAAAGCACGTTTTCATTATTCGGACTCTAAAGCAATTTGATGTAAAACGACATTCCTGACAACTTTTCAGTTTTGACCAAGACCTGAAAACAGACAGAAAGTGACTGAAATGCCCTCGCAAGATTTAGAAACGAGAAAATAATTAAATTATGATTAATTTACACTTTTTATTAAATAAAAATATTTAATAAATTAGTCATCATTTTATTTTATTCAATAACGTTTGTTGGATAACGCAATATATACGGTTGGTTAAATGTTTATTTCTATTTTTATTCTGAACGTGACGTAACCGGTTCACCATATAAATAAAATTTTTATAAATGTTATTAAAATTATTTATGTGATATTTTCAATTTAAAATACTCATTTCGCGGGAAAAAACATTGGGAAAACAAGGTGCAAATTTTCGTATTTTTGAATCACCCGTTTACTAGTCCAAACGAGTCCCGAACCATTATCTAACAAAAGTTACACTTTTTTGGCCTGTGATAGGATTTATAAATTAACCATATACTAATATACAATTGCCATTATTTTTTTTGAAAAACCTTATAGTATATAGATGAGAGATGAAGGTTCCATTTCATATATATATATATCTAAACCCTTACTAGTCTCTATCCCTCTCCTTCTATCATTATCCGCGGCAATCCGAGCCGATCTGACGGCCAGGCCGCCCGCGGCCACCCACGACAACCGACGCAAACCCCACCACACCATCCGCTATTATCATCGTCATCATCCCAATGCCACCCCCATCGTGGCTAACACCAACATGCCGCCACCATCACCACCATGGCTGTCACCAACAGCCGACGCCACCCCACCCTACAATATGCATCATTCACGATTAAAACCCATCTCACCTTCTTCACCAAACCGTAAACCTCCCACTCTCCGCCACTCGCCACCACCGCCACCCGCTGCCACCACCATCGTCATACACCACTATACATCATCATCACCTTCCACAGCCATACCCACCATCCTCGCTACCATCACAATCGAACCACCAAGGGTGCGTCCGATTTAAAGACGAACCACAAGGGTGCATCCGGTTTGTATGTTAACAACATAGGGGTGTTTGTTTCTTGGTATTATCCCCTAAAGGGTGCGTTCGGTCTGGGTCTATCACCAAACAAGGGCGTTTGGTTGTGGGTTTATCAGCCGCAAGGGCTGTTTGGGGTCCGAAGGGGTGCGTTTGAATTTGTTATAGTCGAATAGGGGTGCGTTTGGTTGCTAACAGCCGCACCAGGGTGTGTTTAGATTAGTAGGAAGAACATGGGTGCGTTTGGTTTATATTTCACGTAAGGGTCCGTTTGGTTTTGTAACCGCAGCAAGGCTGCGTTTAGTTTTGGTGGTTTGCACCATCGTCGGGTGCGTTGGGTTTGGGACAGCCAACAAAAAGGGCGCGTTTGGCTGTGGAAATCACCACGAGGGTGTGTTTGGTTCAGCCTTCGGGTGCGCTTGGAATCGTGGTCAACCGCCATAAGGGGTGTTTGAATCTGGGTTTAACAACATAGGTTGCGAGTGATTTATATAAATCGATTAATAAAAATTATTAAGATTTTATAAATATTAAAACCGGATCTAAATGGTGGAAATGGTTAAATAAATACTTTATTTATTATCTTCACTTTTGCGATTATAATAACCTTAAGGGGTGTGTTTGGGTTTGCAACACAAATAGATTGAAAAAGGATTAAGTTATATAAATTTTAAGATTGTTAGTTTGTAATATTTCAATAACCGGATAAACAAACGGAAACTATACTTTTTAAATGGGATAACTATTTTAGCAAACCGTCAAGGAAACAATATACTAGATTATAAAAGATTATTTTATATTTTATAATTGTCGACTGGAAATTTACATCATAACCTTTGTGAAAACTTTAAAAACATAATGTGCATGATTTATAACTTTAAAACGTACGTTTACTTTTATGCTAAGAACTTTTATTTATTTAAGTGGTGATTTTCTAAAAACGTGTCGAATCATTTTGTTTAATCATTTACTCACGTTTCTTAAATAAAATTTGCAAAGTATTATATATTTCAAATTATTCTTTTGATTGTTGGTCTTATTATATAATTCATCATACGAATTATATAATTGCTTATTTTTCATATGTAATATATACGGGATATATTACATACTCTGCTATATGATTCATCGTATGAATTACATATGCTTTTTGATTTATTTATTTAACCAACCACCAAACTATTACAACTTTAAATCTAAATCTTTTTATCAACGTGTCGCGTTGGGGTACTCATTCATCGGGAATCCCAAGTACATTATTACCCTAGGCTAGTGGGACTTAGCCGTTAAGATAAACCGCAACTTCTTGGTCGAGCCGTTTCAGTTTCCGTTTCGTCTTGTACTCAATGTGTACATTCCCGCCAATCGTTCTTCATCATCGATGTGAGTTTATAGCCCCTCTTTCACTTGTTTTACATTTACTTTACAAATCTCGGGGGAGAATACATGCTCAATACAACTTGTTTACATATTCGTTTACAATATCTTTTACATACTATTCTACACACTTGGTTTACATACTTGATTTTGCAATTCATTACAAACACAATTACATGGTTGATTACAAACTTGGTTTCATACTTTGTCACATACTCATTTGCATACATGTTTACGAAATTGTTTACATACTCATTTCGAACTCAACTACTTGATTTATATCACACTCTTTTCTACTTATGGATTTAAGTACTCAAAGCTATTTACGAATACAATGGTTACTTTTACTTTGGACACAAGTACTTTATGTGAGAATTTCCCTTTTTATGTGGTTTGCCTAAGTTACTCTATTGCCATGAAGTCCCCCTATCATGAACCGTTAATTTCTTGACCGGAGGACCGGTTGAGGGAGCGCGAGTGTATAAATAGATCTATTTGGGATTGACATCCCTGTTCGGGTGAGTAGCTCTCACTAGTTTCGACAGTACTGAAACAACGAATGCATACATGTCGGAACAATTTGGATGTTTACGGGTTTGAACATCTACACGGGCACATTTAGTGCATTAAATTGCATACATATATGTCGAGCTTCAGTGTCATGAGCTTAGCGCAACAGTAGATATTATCTATGTGGTACTGTATTTGTTATAGTAGACCCATACATTTTGAAAAATCAATGATCTCACTGTCCATACTACTTATTGAACATTACTAATTTCTGAACACTTTTCATTATATTGCGGCGAAGCAATAAACATTAAACTCTTTTGGTTCTACACTTACTCTTACAAATTCTTGGCGATTATTATCAGGATTGAAATGATCATTCGTACTTTATAAATCTTTGGATTCCAACATTTACATTTATACTTACAAAACTCTATGAACTCACCAACTTTAATGTTGACACTTTTAAGCATGTTTTTCTCAGGTGAATTAGATGCTTGGATTATTTGATGTGCATTGGAGTCTTTACATTCAAGTTTTTCATGGTGATGCAATTATGGGACAACTATTATTTTGATTTCAGAAAATCAACGAGATTGTTTTACAAACGACACATTTAGAGGTCGTTCTCTTGTATCTTGTGCTATTGTATTATGAAGTAACGCTCCCTGACATATTTCCGCTGCGACACATTTTTGGGGGTGTTACAGATTGGTATCAGAGCCAAGGTTATAGAGAACTAGGTTGCATATTTTACCCTAGACTATAACCGTTTTCACAAACATTGCATCACATCAAACATTTTCAATGTGCATATACACTACTTGCTTGCATGCTTAGGTTACTTGTTACCTTAAGTGCTTACATGACATACATATATGTAATATATATGCTTACATCTTTTCATCAAACATTTTCAAATTGCATATACACTACTTGCTTGCATGCTTAGGTTACTTGTTACCTTAAGTGCTTACATGACATACATATATGTAATATATATGCTTACATCTTTTCATCAAACATTTTCAAATTGCATATACACTACTTGCTTGCATGCTTAGGTTACTTGTTACCTTAAGTGCTTACATGACATACATATATGTAATATATAT
>BQNB010115017.1:0-21642 GCA_026074375.1 Tanacetum coccineum
ATTTAAGAATCTAAATCCTACTTTTACTTAACTAAGAATTAAGCTAAAAGTGACAGTACTAAATTCTAGTTAGTACTGGTGCACTTTGCACAAGTGCAACTCACAAGTGCAACTCACAAGTGCATGTTTCCTAAGGGAAATCCTTGCACTTAGAAACACTCAAATAGAGTGTATAAGTAAAATGCAAGAAAGATCTAAGCCTAAAAGGGCTTAGATCAAAGTTTGCACAAGTGAAATTCAAAGAAAATCCCCTGGTGCTGGCACACTTAATATAAGCTCAAATTCTCTAAATTTCCCAATCTAACTTATAAAAACTCATTTCCTATTGTTTTAAACTAAATTCAAAACTGTCTAAAAAGGTTTGCACAAAATTTTTTGACTTTAGAAGGTCAAACTAGCTTATGCCAAACACCCCTTTACCACTTGACAGAATTGAGAAAAGCTTTAAATTGCAAAACTAATTAACAAGTATTGAATACCAGATAAAAACTAGCTTAAAACAAACTTAATTATCATGAATTAATAACTAAATAAGCATTATTCTAAGATCTACAACTAATGTTACTTATATTTTTGGTTTTTTAAGGTTTTATGCCAAATATATGAAAAACAAAGATCTAAACTATCAAAAGTAAAAAGCAGATAAACATCTAAGGTTATTAAGCTAAATTAAACTCAAATAAGTTCTAATAAGCAAAAGGAATAAGCAAATAAGCAATAATAAACATATAAGCTATAACTAAGAAGTTTAGACTGAAATTAGAGAAAAAGGAGAAGAGAAAGTTACTTGAACCTTTAACTAAACAAAATGTCTCAATTAAGAGCAGCTACAAGCTCCCTAGCTTATTAATAAGCTAGGGTATAAGTCCTTGGGATCTCTTCCAAGTTAAGATCCCCTTCCAAAAGCTCAATTCCAATGCATTCCATTAGTAAATGTAAGTTATTTTTAGAAAGGATTAATTCGGGGTTGATTAAGCTTAATTTCAGCTTATAGACTGAAAAAGCTTATTAAGAGCTTATTAAAATTTTTTGGCTTAATATCAAATAAGAGCTTATGAATTATAGAGATTTTGAGATATTAAAACAACTGAATTCATTAATAAAAAGTTTGCTTACAATGCTTCAAAAGGAAAATTACAATATTAAAAACAACATTAAGCTAGGAATTTGAAATTTAAGCTACAACTAAATCTAGGCTACGTTTATGTGTGTGAAGATTGAGACCCTTTTTAAAGGCATTTGGTGAAGTTTCCAGACCCTCTTGCCTTGCCCACGCTCCTCTTAATCATGACCGTTGGATTCTTCAATCATTGGGGATTGATTCATAGCCGTTTGATCAAATTGTGTGCACTCAAGGATTGCTAAGCTGTCATTCCTTGATGTGACAGCTTGTGCTTCCTTTGTGAGTGAGTTTAGTGCAAAACCCACATCTTTTGTGTGCTTTACCATTGCTGACGTGGCTTGAGCTTGATCTTGAGCTAATGAATCCCTTGTAAAGACTGATTTAACCCTTGCCTTGCACTTATGAGCTCTTTAATTGACGTCCTTAGCCCTTAATTTGAGAAAGCCCTTTCGTTTTACCTTGGTAACTGAATAGTAGAAGACAATGAATAGTAAAAAGGCTTCGCGCGTTTTTTTATAACTGAAATGGTAAAAACAATTTTGAACTGTGGGTTAGTTACACAAATGGTCCTTGTGTTCTTTTCTCTTTCACGTTATAAAACTCGCTTCGGAATTTGCAATAAACCAGTCCTTTTTTGTTATAAAAGGATACATGTTTTAGAGAAGTTTTGGGCTATGAATCCGGGTTAAAAGGCCCATTTCGGGTTTAGATGGCCCATCTATGCTTTTTAGGGCCATAAGATGGTAGAGGGACGATTTTGAGACCTTTTGTTGAGAGTTGAGGACCAAAAGTGAAAAAATTTGACTGGAATTTGATCTCTTTTGTGTTTGACTTAAGTTTGTACATCTATTGAATTGTCTTTATTGGCACTTTTCTTGGCTGACTTTTGACTGTAGCTTGACTTTTTGGCTTCGGTCTTAGATTCTCTTCGGCTTTCTTTTTGTACTCTTCTGATTCTCGTGTCCGTGCTTGATGTTTTTTGACGGTTTACAAGGGCGTTATTTAGTGAGTTTTGATCTTTGCTGACCTGCACACCAAAAACACAAATGACTATAGCTATTTTTGCCATTTTTGGCCTGTTTTGGTTAGTGGATATTTTTAGGTACAAATAGATATGTGTATTTTACACTTATCAGATCCTGTTGTAAAATGGTGAAACTTATAAAGAGTTCATCACGAATGTCATCCTTTAATGGTACGAAAGGAGCGTTGGCGCTTAATCCAATGTCTTACCAAAGAAAAAATCTGAGTATTTCTCGTAACAGATGTGCTGAACGAAAACGTAAGTCAACATTTGATATTGGTACTCGATGATGATTTTTTTTTTTTTTTTTTTTTTTTTTTTTTATTTTTTTTTTTTTTTTTTTTTTTTTATTGCCTTGTCCTGTGGAATGCATATGCACTGCAATATTGGGAGTAGAGCAACTGCTATTAAAATCATTGGACCGAGCTGTTAAAAAAGGGCTTTTCGAATCGTAATCACAAAAGAGGATGAATTGTTCCTACGTAACTGAATTGTCAGAAAAAATGGAAACGTTATCAAGTAAGAATAACTATACAATTGGACTTCTTTTAAAGGCGATAATTTGATCTTTATAACCTATGAAGGTTAGATAAGATTCCATAAGTGAATAACAATTCCTAATGTCAACCCACCGCCAACTTCCCCCAGCCACGCAAACACAGAAAAACGCTCCAACCCATCAGACCGAACACAGACGAAACAACCTAAAAAACAAAACAAACCCCACCAAACAACACACGAAAACATTAGGTTGAACAACATCAACAACCCGGTCCCGCAGCCGGACCGCCCGCACCGCCGCGCAAGACAAGCCAAGAAAATCCTTGGACCCAACGCTTGCCCACTCGCCGCGGGCCAGGGGAAAGCCCCCCGGGGGGAAAGGCAGGCCCGGGGGGGGGGACAACTCAACAGGACACGAACAGGGTCCTCGGGAGTAAACCGGGGGGAAAACCCCCAACTACCCTCGTAGCATTTTTATTTTTTTTTTACTTTTAAAGGAATAAATACAACCCTGCGACCTACCTCCGATACTCCCCCCTTTCCATGACACAGAGGGACTCCCCCATCCCGAACCCCGGGCGGGAGCGCGCATCCAACCCCCCCCCCGGGCCCCCGCCGGATCGGGGACCCTACCTCGAAGCATACAAGCCGCAATAACCGGTTAATGCCTCTCTTAAACCATATAAACTTTCAGAGGGAACCCTCAACCCGGAGATTGGATGAAGTTACACTAGCCCAAAGGCTATAGTTCAAGTAACCTAAACGTTAATACAATGCAAGTATCAAGTAAACAATCGAAAAGTTTTGGACGACAGTATAACTCTTCAAACAACAAATAATCTCGCAAGCAAACTAAAACAAAAAAAACAAACTACCGTAACACCATCACTAACATCGCTATCAATAATCATCCACTACACAAAATCGAAGGCAAAGAAAAGAAGCTGCTTAGGGAGCTTTTACGTTGTTTACTCTTATCTGGGGGGAAACAAATAGGTATGCCGGAGATGGAGGGGAAGGTGGGAGGGAGAAGGAGGAGGAGATGAGGAGGGGTGAGGAGGAAGGAGATCTCCATTATAAAAGAGAGGTTTGTTTAATCTCCATCACACCGTACTTGTATTGACTATATGTAATTTTTGCAAACTTGTGGTGTCATTGGTACAAGAACTGCCGAAACAAGGAAGCCAGCCCACTGGAAGTAATCAAACTACAGATATTGACATGTTTTGTTTTTTTTGTCATGCTTGTTTTTGTAGGAGGAAAAGGAAAAGAAAAACACGCCACCCTCTCACTACAGAATTTGTCAGTCGCACTAAGTTAAAGTTGAAGTATGTGAGTGTGTAAATCCTCTTCTGGCAAGTTCCTTGATTGTGTGTGTATCCCGTACGGTTTTCTTGTGATTTTTGATATATCCGTACCTGCACACACAAAACACAAATACAAGCATATTTTTGCCATTTTTGGCCTGTTTTGGTTTAATTGGGTTATTTTAGGTACAAATAGATATGTGTATTCTACACTTATCAGAACTCCTGTAGTAAAAATGGGAAACTATAAAGAGTTCATCAGCTGTCAACCTTTAATGGTACGAAAGGAGCAGTTGGCCTTATCCACTGGTTTGAACGAACCAAATCAGTATTCTCTCGTAACAGATGTGCTGAAGAAAACAAAGTAACATTTGCTACTGGTACTCTAACTGATGATGCCTTGTCCTGGTGGAATGCATATGCCCAGCCTATGGGAGTAGAGCAAGATAATAAAATCACTTGGACTGAGTTAAAAAGGCTTTTGACGAACAAGTATTGTCCCCGAACTGAAGTCAGAAAAATGGAAGAAGAACTATACAATCTGACTTTAAAGGGAAATGATCTTAAACCTTATGTTAGAAGATTCCAAGAATTAACAATCCTATGCCCGAACATGGTGCCAAACACCGAGAAACTCTTGGAAGCTTTCATCGGGGGACTACCTCGAAGCATTAAAGGAAATGTTACTGCCTCTAAACCATAAACTTCAGAGGAAGCGATTAACATAGCCCAAAGGCTAATAGATCAAGTAACTAAACGTACTCCAATGCAAGTATCAAGTGACAACAAACGAAAGTTTGACGACAGAATAACTTTCAACAACAAATCTCGCAGCAAAAACAACTACCGTAACACCAACACTAACAATCGCTACAATAATCATCAACTACAACAAAATCGAAGGCAAGAAGCTGTTAGAGCTTATGCTGTTACTCTATCTGGAAACAATAGGTATGCCGGAGATCTCCCATTATACAAGAGATGTAATCTCCATCACACCGAACCTTGTATTGACAAATGTAATATTTGCAACATGGTGGGTCATTTGACCAAGAACTGCCGAAACAAGAAGCCAGCCACTGGAAGTAATCAACTACCAGTGACAGTTGTTTGTCATGCCTGTAGAGAAAAAGGGCATTATACAAATTAGTGTCAAAAGACCAACATCAATGCCCAGGGAAGAGCCTACATGTTAAGAGATTTGAATGCTCATCAAGACCCGAACGTGGTTACGGGTACGTTTCTTCTAAATTAACATTTAGCCAAAGTATTGTTTGACTCTGGAGCAGATAGAAGCTTTATATCCATATCTCTTGCCTCTAAGCTAAATAATCCGTCTATTACAATAGATACCTTTTATGATATTGAAATGGCTGATGAAAACTTAGTAAGCACAAACACTGTTATGAAAGGCTTCAGTCTAACTTTATTAAATCAACCTTTCAAAATCGATCTCATGCCAATTAAACTTGGTAGTTTCGACGTTGTCATCAGTATGGACTGGTTGTCCAAGTATCATGCCAAAATTCTTTGTGACGAGAAAGTCGTTCACATTCCTATCAACGGTGAAACTCTAATCATTCGAGGTGATCAAAGTAAAACTCGACTAAATCTCATATCCTGTATAAAAATGGAAAGGTATATATCCCGAGGTTGTCAAGTTTTCATGATCCAAGTAATGGAAAA
The DNA here is from genome assembly GCA_026074375.1 of Tanacetum coccineum. Taxonomy (NCBI): domain Eukaryota; kingdom Viridiplantae; phylum Streptophyta; class Magnoliopsida; order Asterales; family Asteraceae; genus Tanacetum; species Tanacetum coccineum. The sequence goes on from BQNB010115017.1 coordinate 5,642, forward strand.
GAAATCAGACGAGAAAAGACTAGAAGGTATCCCCGTAGTCAAAGAATTTTCAGATGTTTTTCCTGAAGATCTACCTGGTCTTCCTCCCGTTCACCGAGTAGAATTCCAAATTGACTTATTCCCCGGAGCAACGCCTGTAGCTCGAACACCTTATAGATTGGCTCCTTCAGAAATGCAGGAGTTATCTAACCAACTTCAAGAACTAACCGACCGAGGTTTCATTCGACCAAGTACATCGCCTTGGGGAGCTCCTATCTTATTTGTTAAAAAGAAGGACGGATCTTTCAGAATGTGTATCGATTACCGAGAGTTGAATAAACTTACCATAAAGAATCGTTATCCATTACCCAGGATCGATGACTTATTCGATCAACTTCAAGGTTCAAGCGTTTATTCAAAAATCGACTTAAGATCAGGTTATCATCAACTGAGAGTAAGGGAAGAAGATATTCCTAAGACTGCTTTCAGAACAAGATACGGACACTATGAATTTCAAGTCATGCCATTTGGTTTAACAAACGCACCAGCTGTATTCATGGATCTCATGAATCATGTATGTAAACCATATCTGATAAATTGCGTAATTTGTTTTATCGATATATCTCTTATCTATTCTCGTAACGAAGAAGAACATGCAAATCATCTCAGAATTATCTTGGAATTACTCCGAAAAGAGAAATTGTATGCCAAGTTCTCTAAATGTGATTTCTGGATTCATATCGTGCAATTTCTTGGTCATCTCATCGATAGTCAAGGACTTCATGTTGACCCTGCCAAGATTGAAGTTGTTAAGAATTGGACATCTCCCACTACACCCACAGAAGTGCGTCAATTCTTAGGACTCGCCGGCTATTATCGAAGATTTAATCGAAGGTTTATTCAAAAATTGCAAAACCCTTTGACTATAATAACCCAGAAAAACAAGAATTATATCGGAGCGAAGAACAAGATCAAGCATTTCAACTCCTTAAACAAAAGACTCATGTGAAAGCCACCATCTTAGCATTACCAGAAGGAAACGATTATTTTGTCGTTTACTGTGATGCATCTCTCAAGGTTTAGGGAGTTGTAATAACGCAAAGAGCAAAAGTCATTGCTTATGCCATCTCGGCACATCCAAACCTCATGAAGAAAACTATACACTCATGATCTTGCATTAGACATGTAATTTAGCTCTTAAAATCTGGAGACACAATCTATACTTACAAAGTGTACAGTTTTTCATCACTGATCACATGAGCCCTTCAACATATTCTTCGTCAAAAAGAATTGAATATGAGGCAACGCCGATGGTTAGAATTACTTGCAGATTATGATTGTGAGATTTGCTATCATCCCGGAAAGGCAAATGTTGTAGCAGATGCCTTAAGCCGAAAGAAACGAATCAAACCTCTCCGAGTTCGAGCATTAATCTTAACCGTTCATCCAAAATTACCATCTCAAATTCTCGAAGCCCAAAATGAAGCTCTCAAAGAAGAAAATGTCAAAAACGAGAACCTACGAGGAATGGACAAATCATTTGAAATTCGTCCTAATGGAACTCGTTGTATCAAAAACCGAAGCTGGTTACCACTTTTTGGCGGTTTGAGAGACTTAATCATGCATGAGTCTCATAAATCAAAATATTCTATTCACCCGGGTTCTGATAAAATGTACCATGATTTAAAGAAACTCTATTGGTGGCCTAACATGAAGGCAATCATCGCAGATATGTTTAGCAAGTGTTTGACATGTTCTAGAGTTAAAGCAGAATGTCAAAAGCCATCCGGCTTATTGGTACATACCGGAAATTCGCCCAATTGGAAATGGAGAGATAACAATGGATTTCGTTACAAGCATAATTATTTTTAACCCCCCCCCAATCCTCAATCGAACATGATGCCAATCAGGGTTATTGGTCGATCGTCTTACCAATCAACACATTTCATTCCCATTCGAGCGACTGATAGTATGGAAACTCTTACAAGGTTATATATCAAAGAAATAGTCTCTCGACATGGCGTACCAATCTCTATCATCTCGGATCGTGACAGTCATTTCACATCCAGATTCTGGCAATCATTGCAAAATGCTTTGGGTACTCAACTAGACATGAGTACAACATATCATCCTAAAACCGATGGACAAAGTGAAAGAACCATCCAAACACTTGAAGACTGCACCGACCTTGTTGTAAGATTTTCCGGGAAAGGATTGTAATAAACATTTACCATTGGTAGAATTTTCCTACAATAACAGTTATCATGCCAGTATCAAGGCAGCACCGTTCGAAGCACTTTATGGACGAAAGTGTAGATCACCTGTTTGCTGGGCCGAAGTTGGAGATTCTCAACTCACAGGACCAGAAATAATTCAAGAAACCACTGAAAAGATCGTACAAATTCGTCAAACTTTTCAGCTGCAAGAGATCGACAAAGAAGTTACGCCAATGTAAGGCGAAAGCCTTTAGAATTTCAAGTTGGCGATCGTGTTATGTTAAAAGTATCACCCCGTAAGGGTATCTTTCGATTCAGAAAACGAGGAAAGCTTAATCCACGATACATTGGACCATTCAAAATTCTTGAACGAATTGGCCCAGTAGCGATACAAACACCTAGAGGCTTCTGAAGAGCTATAGCATTCCACACTACTTCCACGTTTCAATCTCAAGAAGTCTTATCCGATTAATCTCTTTTTATTCCAATGAAAAGAACTTCAACTCGAACGACAAACACACTTGTAGAAGAACCAGTGGAGATAATGGACCGTGAAATCAAGCAGCTAAAGCGAAGTCGTATTCCTATAGTCAAAGTGCGATGGAACTCTAAAAGAGGACCAGAGTTTACATGGGAACGTGAAGACGAAATTCGTGCCAAATATCCTCATCTGTTTTCAATCATCACTTCAACATCAAATCAAATCTCGGGACGAGATTTCTGTAAGGATGGGACATAACACCCGCAAATTTTCATAAATTAAAATATCCATCTATTAATTTTATATGATGTACAATCTATCAGTTATATATGAACTCACCTTTTTTAGGGAAATTTTTCGCTTTATTACATTACATTACTTACTTTGCCAATATCTCAATATGCAACATTTCTTGCATGACTAAAGTTAACGGGCTCAGGCAACCTATCTATGGCAATTCTATCTTCATATATGTCAAGCAATCATCATAATATATCAAGTCAATATCATAATATCATTTTTTACAAAAGTACATTGTCCTATAATGTACCATTATTCGTAATGTTAAATCAAAACTGTCATTAAAACCCGTTATCGATGCCTCTAAACCCTAATTCCAATGAAGGTTCTACATCTAAAGTTAATGCTACAAGCTACAAAACATATTATAAGCAATATAACATCTCATTTGAAATATAAAATATCTTCAGTCAAAGTACAGGATCTCTAAAAAGCTCAATGTACAAGGGCATTAGCATGATCTCTAAAATAGGGACGTTTTAAAATCCTCCGTTTTCATTCTAATTTCTTCACCACCACTTGTGTACAAGCTACTACACTCATTATACAATGTATAAACCCTAAATATTCTATTCATAAGCTTTCATACATCTTTTTATACTCAAAACCCTAAACCTTAAAACCAAGCTAGTTTCTGAACCATGACTCGTTTCTTCGTTTTTATCCATTGTAAACCTAAACCAATACTTAAATAAGTTATAATAACATAAATTATAACATTCTTAATCATAATCCATTATTATTTCATCATTCTACTTCAACTATACAAAAAAACGAATCCAGAAACACCCTAAGTGTGCCCGAATTGTGATATTTGCCCCGTTAATCCATTTTCAACCCCATTTTAACCCAAACCACCTATCACTTTTGATTATAATCCTTAATATAAGTCTTAGGATCAGTAACACTAATTCATTCCTAACAAAAGGGGGTAAAAAAAATACAAGAAATCCAAGCTTAAACCCCTAAATTAGCCCTAGTGAACCCGAAAAACAAAACCCGTACAAAATGACCATTTTACTAATTTCTTGCAACTTAGCACCTAAATGACAAGAACCTTAATACCGCCATAGACTCACTTACAAGCATCTCTCCTTCAAAATATCTTCCATTTATATTGTATAAAATTCATCACATGCTTCTTGTTCTTTCTTTTCTAGCCGCGGCAAGCAACAAGAGAAACAACACATCAAAGCTAGTTTTCTAGCTTGTACACCTGAATTTATAGCTTTTACACATCCCCTACTAGACCTCCTATGTGTCAAGATCAAAAACTAATCCTTGCTTACTCACCTCCCTTGAATTCTAGTATAAATAGGACCATAGAACTTCATTCATTCTCATCCCCCACTCTCTTATCTCATACCCATTATAGGCAGCAATCCTTTGCTCCATTAAGTGTTAAGAAGGTCTTAAGAAGTATCAAGTTCAGAAAGGAAGCAAAAGAAACCAAGAAACGAAGCCCGGGAGTCGTTATTCTAGGCGTACGAAGCCGAAAGTCCTGATTCTGACCCGTTTCTAAGAAAGCTATAAGCCAGACCAGGTTTTCTCTAAGCTTATATTCTAACTATTCATACCCTTATATGTTCATATGATCAGCTAAAATCATAATAAAAGGTTTTGAACTCAAAAATACCTATGTGTTAAACCTTTTTGATCCAAAACCGTAACACTCCTAGAACCCTAATTTCATGTTTTTACTTAAACTATGAGTAAACTTGTCAATTTTTGTTTATAAATCTATCCAATAAGCATATATAAGGTTAAAATAAGACTTTGATAAGTGCAATGAAAGAATTGAGCTTAAAACCCGCGGCGAATTCAATTTAAAACCCTAGTATGACCCGTTTTAACTTCCTTAGCTTAACGAATCGTTAATTTAAACTTGCGTTAGTGTTAAACTTCAAATTTAGTTTATTAAAAACTTATATGTCCTATTGAAATGTTTAAAATAAGCTTGCATGGCAATTGGACATGTTTTGTAATTATCATCCATGGCAGGGGAATATATCGTCTTTTCAAAGTAAACTTAGAACTAAAAGGACTAAAAATTGGTCATTTTTATCAAAGTTATAACTACAAGGGTCTATTATGTTCACTTTAAAGTACAAGGTTTACGTGGTATTATCTTTTAAACCTGAGGGACAAAAGTCGTAAAAAGTGCAAACTCCAAGGTATAGTTCCTGCCACTATTTCCAACTCAATGGTCTAAATTGTAACATTTTGAAAAAGTTATAAAAACACAGTTAAAACATTACCAGACATAACTTATAATTAACGCTTGACGGCTTAACATTTCCAGATAATGAGAATAAAAAGCATAAAACTGCTTATGTTAGAACTATTATCTCATTCATCATCAAATGGGCTTTCATCAAAAATCATGTCCCGATTCATATCATACCACAAAACTAGGGGAGCTTCATACTAAAGAGTTTCCATCTTGTATTACGTTCTTGACTGAGTTGTTGGGTTTTAACGAAATTAAAGTGACCCTAGGTCCTCAAAACGTTACTGAATGACTTCTAAAAAAATTTTAAATGGGGATGCCCGAACGGTGTTATGATAATTTTAATATCAAAACCGACATCGATGTAAAATCTTACATAATCAATCAAACTAAGACTTGACATATATTACCTCAGGTTGCTCGTGACGAAGCCGTTACTATTCATTTCATATACATCGCTATCAATTTCCCTATAACTGTTCAGGTGAGTTCATAGCCTCCGCATCTTCCAATAATTTAAATGTTTTTAAAAACCACGCGAGGAGGGATACATTCTATAAACATGATGCAATTATTTCTGTATGCTATTTCAATTTACTAATGTCTAAGTAACTGCTATTGCCATTAAGTCCCCATAATACATGGAACCGATAATTACTCTCCGTAGTAAAGTGTCGAATTAATGTGAAAAATCTATTTGGGCTGTACTCCCGTTGGTGACACAGTTAACGTGTAACCAATTGCACAATCATTAGAAAATCACGCGGAATTTGGCAAAGGTACCCGCAGGGGCATAACGTATCACAATACCTAAGATGCTCGTGATTCAGAGCAGAATGGTAATAATAAATATGTTTCCAATACTGGGTGTATATCAACGTAACCCCAAATATCGCATTTGCATTACACACTCATATTACTTAAACCCTATGGATTTCAGTCATCTTTGTGGTTTGACTTTTTAGCATGTTTTATCTCAGGTAACTAATGGCACGGAGTGGCGAGGACATGAAGATGGAAAAACCGTTATCATTCCACAATTTGTAAAAAAGATGTGAACCACTCTTTTGAAAAAACACTGAAGAAATAAAATGAATGATAACTTATTTCATAAACCAACTCTTGATTACGTTTTCTATGATTATGACTGTTGTACCCTTGAAGTAATACCCCAGATTAGCTTCCGCTGCTATATGTTTATTTTCTTCCATTTATAAAGAAATATATTAAACTTTGAGACTTGTAGTTTTATAGAAAACTAGATAATGATTTTCACAACGATCCGCTTTGTACACCTTGTTCGCGATGATCATACGAATGCAAAAGTACAACTTATTTATAAAAAAACAAAGATGACTTACAAAGAGACACGACGAAAGGTGGATTAGAAATCAAAAACAACCCAAACGTTGTTTTACAAATTACCCGGATGAACTAACAATCAACACGAACAATATATCTTCAAGTGGATGATCAAAGATTAAAAATGAAGGGATTTGGGTGTGTGTTTTGGTTCGGCAAAGAGAGGAAGAACAAAGATGTATGTGTGTTTTTTTTTCTTAGTGTGAATTGTTTATGAATGAATGTGTATCATGTATATATAACTAGCCAAAACCACACACAATGCTAGTGTGTGTGTATGTGTACCGAGAATGGGACAAGGGTGCCCAAGGGGACCAAAATGATCTCCCAATGGGACTTGAGCAAGGACATGGTGCAAGCCCTTAAGTAGGAAGTTGGTTTGACTAGTTAACTTGTAGCAAAATTCAAAAAAATGAATCCTATGCATGCATGTATGTTGTAACCGGTTATGTATAGGCCAAAAAGGGGGACCAAAATATTTTTCCCACTTTCTAGGATCACTAGTGCTCTTTGTGAATTAATTTCCAAGACTTTGCATGCACATGTATAAGTATAAATTAAATGCGAAGCACGTAAGTAACGAAACGAGTAACGGTAACACGAAAAATTACAAAATTTTAAATATTGCTTAAAAACATAAAAACGCGGATATTGCCAAAATACTACAACGTTTGGTGTCCCGGTTCGCTCCCGGAGACGATTCTCAGATAATAACGAAACAACTTCCCGGTTAAACGGTAAAGCTAAACGAAACATTTAAAAATTCAAATTACTACACGGAAACGGCTACTTTGATAAACAGAAATTCTCGGGTTGTCACACGTTTGATGATGAATAACTTTGCCTACGTGTTCCTTAACCCTTGAATTACCTATCCGCGTAGCTAATTACCATTTGCCCTTTGTTTTGTGCTTGTAGTAAAATGAGGAAGACGGTGAACAGTACAAACCTCTTTTCCCGCTTATTTTTTACCATGTTATACGTTTGAGTAAATTTTGACCGGGGTTGACTTGGTTTTGGGCCAGATTATACGGGATGTGGGTTTTGGGCCAAGGGAATGTTTTTGGGTTATAAATAGATAACGAGTGTTATCTCTTTTATTATAAAGATATTACAACCGTTAGGGCTTAAAAGGTTATTTTTGCAATTTGGAAATTTATGAAGGACTGTTTAGTAACTTTAGAATTTTTATCTTGTTGTGACTTTGACTAAGGGTTGACTGAGGTTTGACTTTTTGACTTTGATAGCTTCCTCCTGGCTTTTTGCGTGCTTTTACGTTCCCGTGTTTGTGTTTGTCCGGTTTTAACCATTTTCTTGTGATTTTTGCTTTATCCGTACCTACATAATAAGAAAGACAAAACAAACAATATTCAAGTATTTAAAGCACAGTTTTGGTCTTTTAAGGGTCTATTTTGATATAAAATAGATATGTGTTTTCACACATATCATGCCTCAACAGCATACACAGCCTGGACAACGACCACATCCAGACTCAAGTCTGCTACTTCATCTGTTCCTGAAGACATACTTATGCATGAAGAGTCAGACTTTGAAGCTCAGGATATGGGGTCTGACGATGAAGATAGCGGCAGTAGGCACATTTCCAAAGTAAGTCTGAATCAGGAATGGTTTAAACCTCTTTCTGAAGAAGAAAGACCTACAACCCCTGAACCTGTGTGGTCCATTCCTTCATCAAGTCTACCTGTTCCTAATAACAACTGGGCATCTACTATAGCCTCCAGCTTCGTATCTCCACTGGAGAACTCTCTGCTTTCACAGACCAATGATATTGGAGTGTTTATTGATTGGTTCTGCAAGAAGCAAGGAATCATAGAGCTCATACTAGAACATTTGGAAGGTCCTGCATATGAAGTGGTCAAAGCCTTCCATCCTGACGTGATTCATCTATAATTTCAGATGGAGGAATGTCACAAGCTTCTGACTAATCAAGTGGACGAAGGATTACTCAGGTATAATGTCAGCAGACCACTCCCATTGGGTGGTCCTCCAGGTCAGGTCACGATTCAGACTGAATTCTTCTTCAACAAAGACTTGGAGTATCTACGATTTGGCCACAAGGGTGATAGACTTGCGTTGTCAATCACAAAGATGAAAGCTGCTTCTTATCCTGATGCCGGGCTAGAACAGATGGTACCTGATCAGATGTGGGCTGAAGAAGAGTATATGTATGACATCTCAGCATCATATGGTATCTCTCACTGGTGGTTCAAGAGACAACAATTCTACATCGACCGACACTCAGCTGACACCAACCGAAGAGCTATTGTCAGGACTCACATGAGAATCCTAAGTGTCGTCAGAATTGAGGTCTTTTCCCTTTACGGGTATGATTACATGAAAAAGATAGTTCTTCGAAGAGCAGATAATCAGGAATATACTATTGCTGAAAGCGACTTCAAAGATCTGTACCCGAGTGACTTTGAAGACTTGTACTTGCTAAATCTTCAAGGTCACCTGAACCACCTACCGCCCAAAGACAAGAAGATTCTCTCTACTGCCGTCAACTTATGGATAAGGAATTTGGTTATCAGAAAATGGGTAGAAGACTTCCAGCTCGGCATAGAGAGTTACCAGACTCAGCTGAACCTCACCAAACCTCGCTGGGAAGCTACAGGTCTCGAGTTCATGCATGATTACAAGATTCTTGACTCCCCACGGGCCGTGGTGTTCAGAGACAAGTATGGAATGCAGATGATCATGCGCTTCAACGAAATCCACAAGTTCAGTGATGGGACTCTACAGCAAATTGATGAAGCCTTAGACTATCGGGTCAAGGAATTCAAGGTTAACAAGGTCAATCCGGGGTTGAATACCAGGTTCTGGACCAAGAATGATGTGATCAAGAGCAAGCAGTTCATGTTTGCTATTCAGAAGAGGCTAAAGCTCAGGCGAATCTTCCGGAACTTGGAAAGCTTTGTTGGTGGACGCATACGAGAAGGAGACTACAGACTTCTTCAGAGAACCGAATGATCACATCTTCTCTGTATCTTTTAGTAAGTCTTGTGTGGTGTAATTGTAATATATACTGTTCATATTGTACATTCTTAGTAGTGATTTGTAAGGTGACTCTAACAGACCCTCAATTATTGAGGGGGAGCTGTTCCTCTATCAATAAACATTTAATCGGACCACATTTTCTCCTAATTTTTCTAACTCATTTAAATCAATTGAGATCCTAAATCTCAACGGGTTTGACATTTTTGATCGGGGGAGAGAATGTGATTTAAATATAAAAATCTGATAAAAAATGTGATCTTTTGAACTCAAGTGTAGGCTCTCCCATATGTGCTAAACCTTTTCACACATCTCCTTATTTTCATGAGATTATGTCTCATTTAGGGAACATTCAACCCTTAGTCTCCAAGTTTTGACCAAAGACCAGACTAGAGACTTCCTTAAGACCCTCCCTATTCTCCTTGACTAGTCCTACAACATGTATTACTTATACAATGCAAGAGATAGAAAAACATAACACATACACATAGAACAAAAATAGAACAAAACCTTCCCTTTCTCTCCTTTGAGCCACGACTCAAACAACCCCCTAATACAAATTCCATACCAAATTTTCTATAACGTAGAACCTATACTAAGCCTATTACACATCTTCCTAAGATATACTGAAGGTGTATTGCAAGCCTTGGTTACTTACAAGTGTGAAGCATAGAAAGGAAGCTAGGTTTTTCTTGAAAAGTTGAAGGGTTTTCTGGTTTAAAAGCTAGGTGTTAATAATCCAAACAAGGTTTTGGATTTGTTTGGTCAGCATACTACATCGCGATTATAATGTTATCTAAAAAACTCCTTTAATAAACTTACATTTGTTATTTTATGCATATATGATTTTCTATATAGTAAAATCACCACCAAAATTTTTTTAAAGGATGGATTTTAAATCGTGTAAAAGGATTTTTTACTTGTGATGACCATTTTGTACACTTTTTCCTTATGTAATTGATAGGTAATTACATGATATAAAGGAAATATAATAGGTTAACATGTTGGTTAAGGGAACAATGTTTAGCTAAAAACTTGTACATAAAATTCCTAAGGAAATTTTTTATGATTCTATGTAAAGTTATGAACGTTTAATCTTGGACAATAGACCAAATCATGGACCTAAGGACATTACTATATGTATAACATAGTATAAAAATTATGTAGTTTAGTAAGACAATGTAGAAATCTACTTAGTTGAAAAGTATATAAAACAAGTTAAAAAAATAAGTAATATATATTTATCATAAAGGGCTTTTGGATCGAAATCCAAACATGAGTTGAACATTCAAAAAGCATATTACATCTCGTATCGATTTCCTATAAAGGTAAGAAACTCAAAAAACGGATTAATAACGAGAAACATACGATAAAAATACGATTTACGTTAATACCGGTTTTTATAAAATAAACTTTATAAAGCAAGTTATAAAATTACTTCAAAAATAGAAAGTTTAGTATTTTTCGCAGATTGTACATATTTTTAGGATTCCAAAATGATAAGAATCGTAATTTTTCAATTAATAACGAATGAGTTATGAATTTCGCGAGTTTACGACAATTAATACTTTTATAAAACAATTTTTATAAAAGTTACTATTCATGACAGATAACTATAGTATTTTTTAAACCTCATAAATCAATATAACTTTCAATTATGAGAACATGCTCGAAAGAATCACTAAAAACGAAGCTATAACGAAGAAAATACGACGTATACGAGTTTTACGATAACAAAAACTATATAAATATATTTAGGGTCTGGTGTGAACAGTAAAAAGTTACTGTTCACCAGGAGGTCCAAATTATGAAAATGTCAAAATATGATAACTCGTCCTAATACGAAAGCGTGGGCATAAGAAACGTCAAAATCGGGCTTAAAACGCGAAAGTTATGCTAGTTTTACTAAAACGATAATTATAAACGTTTTCACTCTATAACAACGATTTCTAATTATAAATAATGGTGATAAGCTAAGTTATAAATTATATGTGGTTATCATTACAATATACTAGGAAGGTTTCCATAATGATGACCTCATTCGGGGTGAGGGCGAATCGACGAGTTGTTAATTTACGATTTAAAGTGTCCTAAGCGCCTCAAAACGTCACTACATGACCTCTTAAATTATGAAGCCCTAACGATAGTTAATTTTAACTTAACACAGACTTGTATATGATGTTAGTTATATCAAAGCGGGATTAGTGCGTATACACCTATGTTCATTTATAGGTTTTCTTTTTACGTACGCTTATCTGTGATATTGATTAATCAGTAACTCAAGGTGAGTTCCTAGCCCAACATTTTTTACATTTCAATGATTTACAACTTGTGTGGAAACATCGCTTTTGTTTTATAAATTTGACGCACGGTATATTTTATATTGCTTGACTCAGTTGTTTGCCTAAGTAGCGATAACCCAAGTTGAGCCCATTATCATGAACTGTCAATTGCATAGATGTAGTTGTGAATTACATTATGTGAGCGCGAATGTTATGAATAGATCTATTTAGGATTGACCTCCCCGTTCGGGTGATTAGCTATCACCGGGAACGAACGTTATAGCTTGTCGAAATTGGGATGTTTAATGTTGAACATCTGATCGGGCAAAATAGCAATATTTATTATTGCGAATATAATTGCCGAGCTTCAGTGTCATGAGCTTAGGAAAACGTAATTGGATTTTGTGATGTCTGCAACTGTTGTATTATCACGGGGAAAGTCTTGCGGTCCTGCATATTATAATCTACTAACCTATGAATTCACCAACATTTTTGTTGACGTTTTAAAGCAATGTTTTCAGGTGGTCAATAGGCACGGTGGTCAGGGATACAATTGGAGTATGGTTTTTGATTTGGATATCATGCATTAAAGATTTTGTCACAATACATTTTGTATAGCTGTTATGGGTAGAAATCTTTTTGTATTTGAACAAGTAGACAAGTGAAGCTTCGGCTTATGTAGACAAATACTTTGTTTCATTACCAATGTATTAGTTTAAAATGACTATTATTGGTCGTCATATAACATCGTTGTGTTTATTGATCTATGAAGGTAACACACCCCGGATATCCTTATTGCCTCCCGCTACTACCCAATTTAGGGTGTTACAGATTGTATCAGAGCCAAGGTTATAGAGAACCCAGGTCAAATTTTATTTTTCTGAGACTGGAAAACCGTATTCAAACATTGCTTCATAAAAAGAGGATTTTTAACGGGATATACATACACTAGTTGTTTTGCATTAGTTAATTGTACTATAGCTTACATGATGCATATACGTGTTCATATTATAGTTCGTACGATACTATAAGGGTATATATATATATACAAATGATGATTTTTGCATTCTTTACTCACAACTCTACAATTATTAATATAAGGGTTAGTAATATGAATAGGGGAACATTACTTTAGCAAGGTAGTACGATAGAGCACGTAGGTCCTAAGCGCTACCTACACATTAAGCTATCTATATGATACCTTACCATCATTCATTAAAGCTCATAAGTGCATACTCGTATTTACCATACTAGCCCTTATATAAAAATTTATATAAGTTAAGTTATTGCGACGTTGCAAGCAGTTTTAAGTTTTCATTATCGACTGGTTTACCTATAACGTCTGTTTATAATACTTCCGATCCATGGAGATTCCAGTAGCTTCTGATGACGAGGAGAAGGGACCAATGAAGGATCGCCTTATATCTGCTGATGCCTTACTACAACCCAATCACCAGGACCACATAGCTGACTCTGATCGGAAGGAATAAAGGAGGACCATGAGATGATCCTGCTGACCAACCTGCCGACGGAAAGAACAATTATGAAAATGGAGGTCATCTGATGATGAAAACCGAATGATAGATGATTGTTGTAGGAAGGATGAGGAGGACGGGGAGGAGGAGGAGCACCTAGCTCCGGCCGACCCTTCTGCTGTACCTACAGATGATCCTGTCCCCTCAAGATGAGAATACAGAGGCATTTGAGACTGATGAGTCTGCTTCTACATCACCCACCTCTCCACACCATATCATCTTGTCTTTTGAGACCAAATCCCGTGCAGTACGGATGTCTATTTAACGCCATACTCCACAATCACCATCTGCTGAGACATGCATTACCGAGTTTGCTGCTGCACTACCTTCATCGTCACCACCACCAGAGAATGATAAGTCACTCAAAGATAACATAAGAGTCTAGCACCTAGAATCTTGAGAGGCACCCTGGCCCATAGACAAATAGATTTGTCAGTGTAGCTTGTTTTGTATTATATCCCACTAAACTTGAGTAATACTCGGTTGGTAGTGTTAATAAAAAGCTTGTACTCTTTTACTCATGTAAACGATGTATTAAGTATTAACCTACGCTGTTGGTTATGACAGCTACTATATGATGGGGATTTATTTTTACGCCATGGTTGCCGTTTATCGAATATCTCTGTATAACAGTGGTCATCACCATTTAGCATATATGTTTTGGGATCACGAGTGGCATGATTTTCCAGTTGATGAAACTTTATATACATTTTTCCCCTGTTATTTTCAAGAAATGAGACAACTGTTAATCAAGGTTATGAGTGTTTGAGTAAATGAGCGTGTGTAGCCCAGCGAGTGGCTAATACTATCGAGGCTATTGCTATGAATGTGGGAATCAAGGGCACTGCAGGAGTGATTGCCCGGAGCGAAAGAACCGAAACCATGAAAACCAAACTAGAGGTGCTGGAGCACGTGGAGCGGTGCATGCCTTAAGAGAAGGGGAAACCGATCAAGACCCTAACAACATTAAAGATGAGATCAAAGCTTAAAAGAGAAAGTTGTCTCGCTTGCCTAATACTCCTAAGTGAAACAATCTTAGACTTTATCTCCTTTAGAGTCTCGTTGTATTTTCCCCTTAAATTTTAGCCGTACGAATTGATTTCAAATTATTATCAAATTATCGTATTATGAGAATTTCGTCAATATTAACTTAGGTTCCTTATTTACTCTTACAAACTACTCTCTCGAATATCATGAAATTATAACGATATTTTGACGAAAATGAGCAATGCATCGTTATCCTCAATTATACATTGGCCATTATCAACTATGTATAATTTCTTGAAGGTACCATGCCGTGCTGAGTAGTAGTCCACTCTAAAAACCTCTGTTAAGGCAACAATTTCTACTTATATCATGTGATTTTGTGTGTGCGGTATTCATAGAACGCGTTTACTTTAGAGAAATCGAATTAGTAACCATATCCAACTAAGCATACCTTCACTGCCGTCATTACATAAAGTTGACATCATCTTATACCAAATCTCATCGAGAAGCCAAGACACATTACTAGTCGCCCTATGACAATTTCGCTATCGAATTTGCTCGCCATTAGAGAATTTACTAAATCACCCATTCAACATAAACTTAATGCCTGTAGAACTTGGTAGTTTCGATGCTATAATCGGTATGGATTGGTTGGCGAAGTACCAAGCGGTCATTGTGTGTGCCGAGAAGATTGTTCGCATCCCCTGGAGAAATGAAACCTTAATCATACACAGTGACGGAAGTAACCAGGGAAATGTGACACGATTAAACATCATTTCGTGCACTAAAACGCAGAAGTACATGGAAAAAGGATTTCCTATCTTTTTGGCACATGTCACTGCAAAGGAGGTTGAAGACAAGTCGGAGAAGAAGCGACTAGAGGACGTGCCAATAGTTCGAGACTTTCCTGAAGTATTTCCTGAGGACTTGCCGGGTCTTCCTCCGACTCGACAAGTGGAGTTTCAAATTGATTTGGTACCTGGTGCTGCACCTGTAGCACGGGCACCTTATCGATTGGCGCCTTCCGAAATGAAAGAGTTATCGGAGCAACTGAAAGAGTTGTCCGACAAAGGCTTTATAAGACCCAGTTCCTCACCCTGGGGAGCTCCGGTCTTGTTTGTCAAGAAGAAGGATGGATCATTCCGGATGTGCATTGACTATCGGGAATTAAACAAACTGACAGTGAAGAACCGTTATCCACTCCCCAGAATTGATGATTTATTTGATCAGCTTCAAGGGTCGAGTGTCTACTCGAAGATCGACCTAAGGTCAGGTTATCACCAACTGAGGGTTCGAGAAGAAGACATTCCGAAGACTGCCTTCAGAACTCGTTATGGCCATTACGAATTTCAAGTTATGCCGTTTGGTTTGACAAACGCACCTGCTGTATTCATGGACCTTATGAATCGGGTATGCAAACCATATCTGGATAAATTCGTGATTGTCTTTATTGACGATATTTTGATCTATTCCAAGAATAAGCAAGAGCACGAAAGAGCATCTGAAGATAATATTGGAGTTGTTGAAGAAAGATGAGTTGTATGTAAAGTTTTCCAAATGTAAATTTTGGATTCCTAAGGTACAGTTCCTCGGTCACGTGATCGATAGTGAAGG
>BQNB010115018.1:11142-21642 GCA_026074375.1 Tanacetum coccineum
AAGACCCGATCAAGTTTTAGGACCGATCTAGTCAAGATCATAGCACAAACCGATCTTTCACATATAGCGAGACAACCGAACGAGAAAACTAATCGAAACAACCGAATGAGTCAACCAATCTCGATCACCGAACAAGTCAACCTATCTAGATCACCGAACGAGTTAACCGATCGAGCTCACCGAACGAGATAACCGATCTAGCTCAAACCGATCTAACCATTTTATAAAGCAAAACTATACATCTTTTTAATCAGATCTAAACAAAATAAGAACAAGAAGAGATAGAAAAGAAGAACATATCTTAAACAAGAAACCACATGCACACCTAGATCTAGACTCAACCCAAACCCTCACTATCACTCATCAACTCTCAACTAATCTAATCAAGTAAACATATTCGATCTCAAAGCTAAAAGAAAATGATAGATCTCAGTTGGGTATTTTTTTCCCATGACACTCAAGTGTTCAACGATCTTTTTAGATCTTATAATAAAAAAAATCCCAACTTTTCATCGATCTTGTGTAGAAGCATAGCTCTGTTTTATTTTTGAAACACACAAAGAAAAGACCAGAACAAGAGTGTCCAAATCTTTATCTTTGTTTCGTTTAATAACAGAAAAACATCGAGAACAAGTACAATTTTTTTTGAAGGTTAAGCTTCTTGTTTCTATCCGAAACCTCAAAGAAAAGAAAGACAAAAGCAAGATTGTTTATGTCTTTCATTTTGTTTCGATTATTTAAAAAAAACAAGAAAAATAAATCTACCCGGATCTTGTTATTCTGTTTGGTGTTCGTATTTGCTTGTTTGAGTTAATAGAGATTGGTGTTTGAGTTGTGTGAGTGAGATAACAAGAAGAGGCTTTAGTGTGTTTGACTTTTCATGTTCTTTAACAGAAGAAAAAAAACACAAGAGATAGTTGTGTGTGTTCATTGTGAAGTTGTGTCTTCATATTTGTGTTTTCTGGTTTTGAGGTTTATGTTTATGATTGAGCATACGCAACTTCAAGAAATGAGTAGTGTGACTGCATTTGTGAGAAAAAGTTATTGTGGGGGCGAATGTTATGAGAATGTGATATTAGGGTTTGAGGTTTGAGTATTTTATACGGTGTAGTGTTAGGGTTATAAACCAAAAGTTGGGCTTGTTAAGTGTGAAAGGGGACCGGGTACTTCATACAGATTTTGGGCTAATATTTGGTTAAGAGAACTGGGTTGAAAGAAAGTTGCACCATTTATTCTATCATATTATTTGATATTGCATTTGTTTGGACGAAATTTGCAAGAAAAAGTCTACACTAAATCAACTTTGTGATAGCTTAACGAATAACAAAGTTGAGACGTAATATGTTAGTGTTAAAGTTTTAGTATAAATTTTGGTCTAAAATTTTAATTGCGGGTCGATACTTCGTGATTGATTCGTATTTCTGGTAGAATTTTTGAGATTATTTTTGGTCTACGATTTTATTTTAATTGAGCTTAAATAATTTTTTAGTAGAAACTTTTTTTTAGTAGAGACAATTTTTTTTAGTAAGTAGTGTTGTTCATAATAATAATAATTAAAAAAAAATTGTTAACATTTTGTGTTAGATATTTTTTTTAGTGATAATTTTTTAGTCTACGGATTTTTTTTGAGAATTAAATAGTTTTAGTTATTAAAAAAAACGATTGCGAGATATAAGTTTGTCGTGATTATTTGAGCGCGTTTATCGGGTTATTCGTTGAAATTTTTTTGTGGAATTTTAAAATCGAGTTGAGTGAGCTAGAGTTAATTAATCGAGTGTATCAGATTCGTTCATCATGTATCAAGATAGTTGGGACAAGATGATTCACACACAGTGTAACGCACGGTACGAAAAACTTGAGAAAGAAACACAAATTAAAATTTCAAATCTAGAAGAATGTGTGCGAATAAAGGATCGTCAACATATTATTAGAGCTAATGATGATTTTATAATATTTGAAAATCTTCGAGCGCAAGTTAATGAACTTCAGAGTGAAAATGAAAATTTAAAGTCAAAAGTTGTTGAGTGTACAATGTGTCAAAATCTTCGAGCGCAAGTTAATGAACTTCAGAGTCAAAATGAAAATTTAAAGTCAAAAGTTGTTGAGTGTACAATGTGTCAAAATCTTCAAGTGCAAGTTGAGGAACTTAATGAACTTCAGAGTGAAAATGAAAATTTAAAGTCAAAAGTTGTTGAGTGTACAATGTGTCAAAATTTTTGAGCGTAAGTTAATCAACTTCAGAGTCAAAATGAAAATTTAAAGTCAAAAGTTGTTGAGTGTACAATGTGTCAAAATCTTCAAGTGCAAGTTGAGGAACTTAAGAGTGTAAACGAAAGTTTGAATTTATCGGTTGAAGAGCTATCTAAGGCACGTGCACTTGCTGAAGCGACTTTGAGAGAAAGAGATGAATTGATTTTTGCTCAGTGTGAGAAAATAAGATTGTTGGAAGAACAATGTGAGCCATTTTATGAGGTACAATCTGAGTTTGATTTAGAAAAAGTTCATGACACACAAGATAACTCAGAAAAAGATTTGATTTTGAGTTTGCAAACACAATTAAAAGAAACTGCTGAATTGGTTGTACATTTTTCAGATGAAAAATATTTTGCGTTAAAAGAAATTGAGAGCTTAAAAGATGAAATAAAAAGTTTGCAAATTGAAAATCAAGATCTAAAATCTAGAGAATTTGAGTTGAATAATCTTGAAAAAGTGTACGAGACTAAAGAATCTGTGTTGTTAAAAGATATTGTTAGCCTCAATTTATTGAGTCGAACAAGGAAGCTCGGTCACTCTACGATAGAGCTTCGGTCTTTAATTAGTTAATGGTTTGAAGAAGATAAACGAATGTTTTTAGCTAAAAATGAATTTTTTGAAAAAATGTCTTCTTCGGTGCAAAAAGAGTAAAATAATTTGTTGGCTTCAAATGATGTTTTAAAACAAAGACTTGAAACAAAGTTTAAGTTTTATGAACATGAGTACTTCTCTTGAGAAAATGATTGAAATGATCAACAAAGGTATATGAATCATACGTTTCAAAGATTTTCCATTCAAGTTCAACGTTTGAACACTAGATTTCGAACTTTTAAAAGAAATGGGGGATAAAGTGAAACGTTTTGATGACGAGAAAAAGGTGTTTGAGAGTACGATTACAAAGTTGGAAAAGGAATTAGCACAACGAGTCAAAGATTTTGATGATGTCAAAACAGAGCTTTCAAAAAGAACTGATAAATTTGAGACGTATTTTGCAAATCTTGAAAAAGAGAATGCTTTATTAAAATCGCAGTTGGATTCAAATTCCACTTTTTTTTCACTTGCAAAAAGAAAACAATGATTTGAGAACATCATATAATGTGTTGAAAGAAACACATGAAACTTTTTGTGAAAATCTTGAAAAAGAGAGCAATGATTTGAAAATGCATTACAAGGGATTGTTTGATTCAATAAAACAGAAAAAGGTTGTTTCTCAAGTTTTCACATACTCAATTCCAAAAGTGAATGTTTCAAAAAAGATTTACACGGGTAAATCTTCAAAACCGATTTCAGAAGGTTTTCAATTTACTACTTATTCTTTGCAAAAAGATAGGAAGTATTTGAAGAAACAACATTCATTTGAAACATTTGCTTCTCAAAATCATGAGAAAAACGAAAGTTCAAAACAAATCTGGAAAAGAAAGGGGGAAAACATTTCCAAACGATTTAAGTATTCTAGGGATGAAATGTTTTCAATGCGTAAACGAGATGATTCAGTTTTGAAAAAGGTGAAAGATGTAAGGTTTCCATTCATTTCGAAAAGAATTTTTCAAAATGAAACACCGAGTTTCAACAAATGGAAATCTTCGTCTTCTCAAAGGATAAAAACATCAAATGAAAACACGGGTTTCAGAACGGGTGTTTACACCTTTTGAGAATTTTAAAAATCCTAATGAAAACATCCAGGTTTTATAAGCTCAAATTGGACAAATGAGAAGAGTTGTAAATCACGTTGTTACAGAAAGTTATTTCAAATGAAAACAGGGTTTCAAATTCCTTGGAATTTTTTTTTTTTCTAACCTCTATGCCATTAAATCGAATGCATCTTAACTTTGGTTACAAAATATGGGTAAAACCTCGTTAGCAACGTGCTTAGTGGTACCAAACGAAATGTTTTTGTTAATAAATTTTAGAAAATACAAAAAGATTTTCTTTTATGAAATTTTAGAAAAATACAAAAAGATTTTCTTTTATATAAAATTTAGAAAAGACAAAAAGATTTTTTTATATATAAAAATTTTAGAAAAGACAAAAAGATTTTCTTTTACATAAAATTTCAGAAAAGACAAAAAGATTTTCTTTTATACCAAATTTTATAGAAAATACAAAAAGATTTTTGGTTTCTTGATGGCTTTCGTATAATTCAGTACGAAACCCGAACTTAATTTGATGGCTTGTGTACATGTCAGTACACAACCCGGACTTAATCTAATGGCTTTCATATAATTCAGTATGAAACCCGAGCTTAACCTGATGGCTTTCATTCATTTTAGTATGAAACCCGAGCTTAAAATAATGGCTTGTAATCAATCTAGATTACAACCCAGGATTTAAAGAAAAGAAGGTGTACGCTTAAGTGCATCTATCTTTGAAAAAGAAGAGAAGTCTTCTTTGACTTGAGTCATTGATAATTATTTTTCAAAATTTTATGTGGTACTTAAAGGATAAAATCAAGTTGTCAAAAAAAGTCAATGATCTCAAGTTGATGAGTTACAATCGATTCAAATTTTAAAATGTGGTACTTTCAAGATAAAATCAATTTTAAAAGGTCTTCAAATCGATGTAATCTTTGTTTGAAAAGTGTCTAAAGAAATAAAGGACTCAGAAGTGCAAAGAGGAACTCCCTCATAAAGGTTTTAAAAAAGATACGGTATTTTTCGAGAGGGAGTGTCCATATGTTTTGTTGAAAAAGTTTTCAAAAAGTTAAGGAAATGGTAAATTGTTTACATTTCATCTTAACATATCTGTATTTTTGCATTTTTAGCATTCGTGTTAAAAATGTTTCTCGGCATATGTTAAGGGGGAGTGTCTTTACAATGATTGAAAACTTTCAAAGATCAAAATTTTCTTCTTCATATGATGTTTGTGAGAATGATGAAAAACAGAAAGAGAGATTTGTAAGGAAAAATAGAGAGAGAGAGAAATAAGAAATCGTATACTTAAAAAAAATGAAAGTATATGTCATGTGCTTCAAAAGCAAGAACAACACATGAAAAGAAAAAGAGAAAAGTATGCAAAAAAAGAAATGCCACAACATACAGAAACAGACAGAGTGCTTGTTCTAAATTCTCTTGATCTTATCGAAATCTCTTGATACGATTTCAGATTTTCATCATGGTTTTCACAAACATTATTTCTAAAGAAATTATCTTGGCATATGTTGATTGAGTTGCACAGTGCGTTTTAGTTACTCTTAAAATACTCCTATGATCTTCCAGAACTGGAATTGATCTACCCCAGAGTCCTCCTTCCAATTTAAGAAAGTTAGGTCTAGGTGATGGAGTTTGTGGTGCAAATCAACATGTTTTTGAATGCCAAGTGGACTTAAAAGATAAAGCTTTGAATGAAAAAGAATGAACGTCAATTAATAAAGATGTCAAAAGTGACAAGAATGTGATGAAGAAGAATCGAATGATAAGCAAAATGAAAAGGTTGGAGTTGAAAAGTAAGAAGCTTATAAGAAAAGATAAAGGGTGTTTCTCCTACACTAGGATAGAAACTGGGTTAACTCATATGCTATCGGATTTCATTCGTTGATTTCTGGTATTGAAGTAGACATCATGGACCTAATGATGCAAATGCACAACCCCTCCTAGCCACTCAAGTACTTCTCAAAAAGTATTTGTTTCATTCTCACGGAGATTAAACGCATAATCTATCGACTTCTCATTCCGAGAAAATTGGTATTGAATAAAGGACATTCTGCTCCAGTCCTTGCATTACTAAAAGTGCACAAGAGTTTAGAGCCAAAATAATATTCAATGAAATATCTTTAGGACATAAAAGTACGTTTGTATTAAACATCAATGATACAAAAGGTACAATGATATATGTCTTTGTGACATTGCATGTCTATGTGACATTGCCGGAACATTCTGGAGTGATACTATAAAATAGTATTCACAATGATTGAATGGAAATCCTACTAGTGCTAACGTCATACCAACGCTGAACGTATGTTACTATTTGAAAATGATTGTTTAATGATTCAAATAAGTGTTAACTAGTAATTTATGTGATCTAGTGGTTATGTGTTTCCCAGGATAACATAACACTAAGTTCATGAGATCAATGCTTATTTGGATTTCATGATCATATTTTCGCATCCTTATCATTGAGATATTGATTTGATCATATTTTTCAAATATTCCATCGGGAATTTTCAAAGCATGATCTTGTGATGTATGAACTTCATTGGTAATGTAGAAGATGTTTCTTACTCTAATAATCCTTCATTTCATCTTCTACAACATACAACAACAACATATCTACCTTTCACAAGCATGACATCTTCAATGAATCTTATAATGACAAAAGTTTCTTTCAACCTTTACGAGAATGATAACAATCATATTTGTTGGTTTGAGGGAGCTTATGGGTTATTTTGGGGGGAGTATGTTTGGTTATAAAGGAGAGAATGTTTAATTCTTAAAGAGAAAAGAAAAGATTTTAATTTCAATTTCATGGACTTCAAAGGATATTCTTCACCCGGAGCTTATTTGGAAGCTTATATGGTCATGATGCTCACGATGGATCATAATCATCATGAGGGGGAGAAAATATAAGCTTAGGTATTGGTATGTGAAAGGGGAGAAGATATAAGCAAGAATATATGGGACAAATCAAGATACTAGCAAAGAAATTGAATCAAAGAAATCGTTATGGTAAAAGTAGTTTGATTAAGAAGATAAGATTCGTATTCAAGATTGAGGTTACTTCATCAAGTGTTTTGAATAAGCTGTAGTGTTTCATTAACTTCAAAGATCGATCGAGATAGCCGGTTCGACATTTGCATGGAATTACTTCTCAAGAATATTGACATTGTCTTCAGACAATCAAAGTTTACTACTTCAATATTCAAGAGATGGATATGTGATTGAGGGGGAGCTTAAAGAGTATGAAGATTCATGTGAAAAGTCAAGTGTTCAAGTCTTTTACAAAGAAATGCTCAATCAATATCATCGTGTTTCAAGATCTTTCGTCAGCAACATTATGTGATTGAAATCAACATTCAAGATCAAGTTCAAAGTTAAAGATTTCATACAAGCTATTAAAGAATCAAGTTGCAAAAGAAGGTCAAAGTTAGCTTTTGAGAATGCTGATTTTGAGTTCGAGAGTAGAGTTGATACCTTCAGGGATAAAGAAATCTATCCTGTCATATAGGGAGAGAAAATTATATCAGGAGAGATTTGCTACAAGGTCGTCCTCAACTTTCATAAAGAATTCTCAGCGTTTTCGAGCTTCAAAGAAAAAGAAAATGACAGACTACTTCAGAATCAAGTGTTCAAGAATAAGGAAGAAGTCGTCATCAAAAAGATAATAAGGATAGTTCCCAAGTAGATCATTTAGGGGGAGAATGTTAGAAATAAAGAAATGTTCTACTTGTAAGCACTATTATAAAGTGCAGGGACTAAATATGTTAAGTAAGGAAAGTTTAGTCATCAAGCTAACCAAGGGCTATAAATAGTAATTTATGCCATGGTTAGATGTAACAACTTCATTTAATCAAAAGGCAAGTTAGGTAATTCTCTCTCTAAACACACACACTAATTACACTTTAATCTTCACACACTAATTATCAATCAAGATCTATTGCTTAATATGGTTAGCTTTCAGAGTACGCAATTTCTTTTTTTAACTTTGGCCAAAATATTGTACTTAATAATAACGGCACAATATTTGTGAATCTAAAATTAATTATAGAGTAAATTGCAAAAATGGTCCTTTTAGTTTGGCCAAATTGCAAATTTGGTCCGTCGAATTACGAAATTGCAAAAAACGTCCTTATCTTGAAGGTTTGGTTCCACTTTTGGTCCTTGGTCGAATTTTGGCCAATTGAAATGACTAAAATACCCTCTGCAATTTGGCCAAACCACAAGAACCATTTTTGCAATTCTCTCTTTTCTACTATTATTATTATTATTTATTTTAAAAAAATATTTTTTTTATTTTTAAAATTTTTTTAATTTTTTTCAAATTTTTTTTATTTTGGTTTCAGTTTACAAGCAATAATAAAAAAAAATCTTTAAAAAAAATCGGTTTCAATTTACGAGCAATAATAAAATAAAATTTTAATTTTTTTAAAATTAATTTATTATTATTGCGCGTAAACTGAAACCGAAATAAGAAAAAAAATTTTTTTTTTAATTTTCTTTTTAAAATTGCTTCGTATAAAAAAATTTAAAAATTTTAATTTTTTTTATTATTGCTAGTAAATTGAAACCGAAATATAAAAAAATTTAAATTTTTTTTAAAGATTTTTTTTATTATTGCTCGTAAACTGAAACCGAAATAAAAAAAATATTTTTTTTAAAATTAATTTATTAATATTGCGCGTAAACTGAAACAGAAATAAAAAAATTTTAACTTTTTAATTTTTATTTATTTATTATTGCTCATAAACTGAAACCGAAATAAGAAAAAAAATAACTTTTTTTTTTAATTTTCTTTATAAAATTTCTTCGTATAAAAAATTTTTAATTTTTTTTTTAATTTTTTATTATTACTCGTAAAGTGAAACCGAAATAAAAAAAATTTAAAATTTTTTGTAAAGATTTTTTTTATTATTGCTCGTAAATTGAAACCGAAATAAAAAAAATTATTTTTTTTTAAAATTAATTTATTATTATTGCGCGTAAACTAAAACCGAAATAAAAAAATTAAATTTTTTAAATTTTTTATTTATTATTGCTCATAAACTGAAATCGAAATAAGAAATTTTTTTTTAATTTTCTTTTTAAAATTGCTTCGTATAAAAAAAATTTTAATTTTTTTTTTATTTTTGCTGGTAAACTGAAACCGAAATAAAAAAAATTAAAAAAAATTTTAAAGATTTTTTTTATTATTGCTCGTAAACTGAAACCGAAATAAAAAAAATTTAGAAAAAAATTAAAAAACAATTTAAAAAAAATATATATATATATTTTTAAAAATAAATAAATAAATAATAATAATATAATAATAATAATAATAATAGAAAGATAGAATTGCAAAAATGGTCCTTGTGGTTTGGCCAAATTGCAGAGGGTATTTTAGTCTTTTGAATCGGTCAAAATTCGACCAAGGACCAAAAGTGGAACCAAACCTTCAAAATAAGGACGTTTTTTGCAATTTCGTAATTCGACGGACCAAATCTGCAATTTGACCAAACTAAAAGGACCATTTTTGCAATTTACTCTTAATTATAATCCAATAACCAGCACTTGGATGCATGGTTCGAGTTAATGTGGAGTTTTAGGCCAACAAACACGGATTGGGCCATAGCCAGCTCTTATTTTCGCGGATTTGTAATGCGGGGAGATATTCCTAGATGAGTCTGTAATGGAGTTAGGTATCCCGTTATGTGGGCAGACGTGGAACAGGTTTGTAGGTCATATTTGGAACAACTTTTTACTATGTTTGCTAAGTACTTATATTTACTTTTATTGGAATGTAGGTTTTCTTCTCTATAAACGAACCTAAGAAACATTACTGCCTTGGCGTCCTGCATATCAGAACCGGTATGATCACTTTGTATGATTCGTTTTTTTCCGAAGCTGTTGAGACAAGAAAGTGGTGGATCAAAATGAGGAAAGCATTTAAGAAATACATTCCATCGTATCTTCAAGAATGGGGCATTTTAGATGCTAAATGCATACCCCTAGAAAGTTACAATATAAATTTTGTCGTTGGAAAGGATGTCCCCATACAAGGTGATGCATACGGTAACTGCGGGGTTTGGGTGTGCATATTTTTGCACCGTTTGATTCATAAGATGGCGGTGTCTGCTAAAGATCCACATATTGTAGGGCTTGCATATCGGGAGCATATGTTTGATTACTTTTGGAAGTATAAGATTGCTAATTAGAGGTATGTTGCTACTACTATTTACAAATTTCTAATCATGTGTTTTGGTTGGCTAGCTATAAGTATTAGAATGTTTACGTTTTTATCTCTGTAGTTACTGTTATAGTTTTATATTAAATGTATTAGTTGAATATTTGCTGGAAACTATTATTTCTATCCTAGGCTACTATTACTTTTCCACTACACAATGAATAGATTCCTTAATCTTGTCTTATGGTTTAGCTGATTGAACTTTTGCAATGAAACAACCGGAAATAGTTTAGTTTATTACACACAGAAGCATAAAGAACGTAGCAGATTCATAGTCATAATAGTTGAACAAAATATAGAGTAGATGATAACATTTCACTTAATGAAGTAACCAACAAATACAAACCAACTAATAGATAAAATCCACTTCCATTT
>BQNB010115019.1:0-21641 GCA_026074375.1 Tanacetum coccineum
GTTTTTGTACTGCTAGGCAAAATGTTAAAACTACTAAGTATAATTAGTACTGCTAGTTATACTTGAAACTGCTAGTTAAAACTGGTAAACAAGAAAATACTTTAGATTGTATATTCTTGGTTTTGAACTAACATTTGCAAGCTAAGCATATTGAGCACTTGGTATTGGATGCTAAACCTCTGAAGTATTGGTATGTGCTTAATTACACATATCATTTTCCATTAAAACCGGACTTAAATGACCAAAAACGTACCAAAAATACATTGTCTTTGTTTATTGCCTAAATGTCCTTTGTTTGAGTTTTGCTAAAAACTGTCTTTTATGTGCTAATTCTTTGTGCTTATTTGCTTATTCTAGTGCTTAACTTTGTTTGGAGTTTGCTTATTTTTGCTTAATATTGCATACTTTTCATCTGTTTTTAAGAAACCTTGCTTAAATTTTAGTTAATCAGCCTAAAAATTGGATTTAAGAACTTAAAGGGATGTTTGGTTTAACTATTTTTGAAGGTCAAAATGGGTCAAAATGAGTTATGTCTTTTGGGTCTGCTTAGTTTAACTTAGATTCATCATAAAATCCATTTGTTAGAAGCTTTTAGGTGTTAAATATGAAATTCTTAACTTATATAAGTTGTTGTGTGAATCTGTGATAACATATCTTATTGCACCAGCTTATTTGATTATATCTTTGCATCTTGTGATTTTGTTATGTTTTTGAGTTTGTTCAAGTTTTAAAACAACTTAGAATCAAAGTCTAATAGCCTGCATTTGTTGTTTTTGTTATTGACAAAATCTGTCAAAATTATGTTAAGTGTAAAAAAAAAGAAGAAATAACTTTTTCATTAAGCATTTGTGGCTTAACCTGAATTTCAAAATGGTTTTTGATTGATGATATATGTTCTTTGAGGTTTATATTTCATCTGTTTTGAGGTCTTATATCCATAAGAATCTGTTTGTTACTTTATTTTTAAGCTCAAAAAGTAGGTTTTGTAAAGTGTTGAAATTTGAGTGACAGCTTTTTCATAAGCATTTTTCTTGGCTTATCTTTGTTTTAAACTCCTTTCTGATTGTTGATTTTTGTAGCTTTTTGGATAAGCTTTAAGGGCACATAAGCCTTTAAGCCATAAGGATCCATCTAGGGACTTATTTTTTAGCTCAAAAGTACCCCCTTGTGGCTGTGTGATTGGCAGTTTTGAACTTATAGATTATTTGCTTTTCATTGTTTATTTGCTTGTTTACCTAGCTTATTTGTGTTTAGTTTTGCTTATTAGGATAGTCTAAGTCCAACTTAGCTTAATTATTTCAGTTTAGAGCTTATTAGAGCTTATTTAGTTCTTTAGTTTAGCATTTTTAGTCAAAAATAGCTTTTTAGTGAATCTGTCCTTTTAGCTTATTTTCAATTCATTTCTTGGCTTATTTTTGTTATAATATGCTTATTAGGTATAGTTAAACAACTGTGTTAGCTTATTTCTCATTTTCACTAGCTTATTTTCTCTTAAATAGCCAAACAGTTTAGCCATTTTAGACTTAGTGTAAAAAAGCTCTTTCTGTCAGTTAACTTAGCTTATTTTTGTGCTTATTTGTGGATTCTAAAAAAAGTGTTTTTGTAAAAGTTGCTTATTTATTGCTTATCTAAAAAGTTATAAAAAAATGGCAAATAAAAAACATTTGGGAGTTGGGGGAAGTCCCAGGTGAGCAGGACTCGAACCCGGGACCTCAACCCCCACTCACCAAACGTTTTTAACACACACCTCTACTACACAAGCGCCCTTGGGTCTTTTCCGTTTTGTTTTGCACACTTTAATCTTTTATATACGTTTTTAGCCCTTTTGCTTAATAAGCTGTTTTAGCTTATTTAACAGCTTATTTGATAAGCTGTTTTCTCACCCTTATTTTTATTAAATTCTTCACTGTTCAATGCACTTTTCAGGATTTTTTCAGAATTTTTATAATTAGTTTAGTATTTTTAATCATTTAATTTCATTAAAATCGTTTTTAATTCATAATAAATTATAAAAAAGTCAAAAAAATCTAATTCTTTTTTAGAAAATTTTCTTTCATCATTTAGGACTTAGGAAAATTATATTTGCATTCGTAGGGTTAAAATTGTAGATTTTGAATTTTTAAAGAACGGGATTATCCCGTTCACGTTTTTCGTGTTTTTAAGCTTAAATCACTTTCGTTTTTGGTCTAGTTTTCTTAGTTCTTATATTTTAGTCAATTAGGACTTATAAAAGTCAAAAAGATCATTTTAGGAATTAATTTTGATAAATTAGGGTTTTTAAGTCGCGTTTTTAGGATTCCCGTTTGCGTTTTTAGTTTAAATTTGTGTTGCCTTAATTGTTTTTAGTGTAGATTACATTAATTTTCCCGTAGATTTAGAAAACCCAATCAAAATCTTTGTTCCATTCAAGCATCAAATGTCAACCCGTCTTTCGACTTTCCATTGCATTCCTCGTTGGGGATAAACGACCCGGGAATCATACTTCCGGATTTTCTACATTGAGTTTTTTTGATGATTATCCTTATTATATATTTATAATTATTTATATTTATATATATTTAAAGGGATAGTTTCAAAACTTATCATTTTGGCGCCGCTGCCGGGGAGGAGTGTAAGCGATTGTCGTTTCGACGTTTGACAATTAGTGCTTTGAAGATCCTTCCTAGTGAAGTTATTTTCTTTATAAAAATATAAAAATACAAAAATATTTTTCATTTTCTTTTATTAGTATATAAAAACAAGAAAAATCAAAAACATAAAAACATTGTCCTAAATAAAGATAAACAATTCATCATCAATATAATGCTCTCAACTTGAGCATTATCATAATAAGTTCCCAAACAAAAGATTTAAAACTTGCCTTTTGTGTCACTTGCGAGGTACGGCTCACCTTTAATTGATTAACAAACTACAAGAGGGGTATAAGGAGGGTTGTTCCGAGGAACTACGACCCGAAAGGAGAAGGATTTTAATAGCTTCGCGCTTTCCCGCTCCTCCGCTCCTTTGTGCGTTTTTCTTTTAAAGAGCTACCGTGAAGCTAGTTGATTATTGGTTTAAGTTGTCTTATCTCATTTTGTCCTTTAATAAAATGAATTGTTTAAAAAACCTAAAAACCCAAAAATAATCTTCTTTTTCTTCTTATCCATTTAATTCTTTTCTTAACCCTCTATATTGTTTAATTCTTATGGCGTCACTCGATTATCGTTTGAATCCCCTCTTCACGTTTAAAGAGTGTTCGTCTTGTGGAACTTTGTATAATAGAGGACATTGTTGTTCGAATATGAGTTCCGTTGGCAAAATTGTTCATGATTCTAATAAAGCTCCCGACTCACCACCACATCCCCATACGATTTCGTCCAACCAACGTCATTGCTTTCATTGTAAAGATGTGTTAGGAGATGGTGAATTTTGTCAATGATGTACTTGCATGAGGTGTGGAAGTGGTCTTAGCAAAGGACATTGTTTGATTTGTGCTTCAAGATATGGAAATAATCCGAATCCGAATACTTTAAATGATTCTTCAAATATTTCCAAAAATGTTTCACAAAGTCCTCCACTAATTGACCACCATTGTTGTTACGAATGTGGTGATTCGTTAGACGATATCTTTTGTCAATGATGTACTTGCAATTCTTATGGGAACGGTGCTCATTATGGCTATAATTTTCCACCGAAAGTTCTAAGGGAACGATGCCCATCATGGTTATGATTGTCCACCTCGAGTCCCGTTTGTCTACAATCAGGACCTGTGTTTCAATCAAAACTTTGATTATTTTCCACAAACTTCACTGAGTTTTCCACAACAATATCTTTGTTGTGAAGATTGTGGGGGTCCTCACGAGACTTTTCAATGTCAACCGATGAATTATTACGAACCTAATCCGTGTTATGATTCTAATTATTTTGGTTTTGACCAATTTCAACCCCCGCAATATACCGTCAATCATCCTATCTTCAATGCTCAAAATGAGCTTCTAAATTCTCAAAATGAGATTATGGAGCAAATGACATCCTTATGTGATATGGTTGGTCAATATATGCAAAAGAAGGAAGAAGATAAGCGAATTACGGAAGATCAAGCGGCTAAAGATCGATATTGGAAGATTCCCATTTACTACGATGATGATGATGACGAGGAACGTTCTATTCCCTTAAAAGATATTATTATTTCTGGACTTCCTTCGTGTGTTACAATCACACTCGTTTTATCAACCGAGGAGCCCGTTGACTCTCTCATAATGGAGGATGAGCATCTTGACACTATTCCGGCAACGGAATTAGATGAAGTAATAAAGTTTAGTGTTGAGAACCTTGTCCAAATCCTAAGTGAGTCCAAGGGTATTCCCGACAAAATGTGTGATGTGCCTTTTCGTGATAATTCTCCGCCTCTTAACATTTCAAAAGATCAATTTGAGGATAAAGAATCGATCAAGCATGGGATCAACTAGTGGGAATCAGAGCCTGTGCTTTGAGAAACTTGATCTAGGGGAAATGGAGTTAGAAATTCTCAGAACAATTCATTGGCAAAGCTTCCCATTCTCAACTAGAGAGTAGGAATGTGGGAAGTCAGAAATCAAGCAGTACTTTCAGATCCTAGACTATGCATATGGAGGTAATTAGAAAATGGAAATTCGTGGGTTCCTATTCCTGTACGCACCAAGAAAATCAAGTCCATCAACAGTCATTGAGATGACTGTGCCATCTAATACTGGATAGAAAAGATTTGCAAGAAGAAGAGTCCAAAGCCAGAAGTCTTTCTCCTCTTAG
Source organism: Tanacetum coccineum (assembly GCA_026074375.1). NCBI lineage: Eukaryota > Viridiplantae > Streptophyta > Magnoliopsida > Asterales > Asteraceae > Tanacetum > Tanacetum coccineum. The sequence goes on from BQNB010115019.1 coordinate 4,768, forward strand.
GCACTCCCAAATGAACATCGCTTACTTTATCCAGTATGCTGATGCTCAATCTATGTTTATTGCTATTAAAGCTCGCTTTGGAGGAAAAGATGCTGACTAAGAAACACACAAGGCCTGTACTGAACTAACATAGAAAACTTTAATGCTACAAGGCTCAAATTCTTTGGACTTCATCTTTACCAGGCTTATAAGCTTGTTTAGTAGATTGGAAATTCTTGGGTTAGATACTCCATCCAGAGGATTTAAATGTTAATTTTTTTGAGAAGCTTACCTCAGAATGGATACACATGTGGTAGTCTGGATGAAAAACCGACGTTGAAACTATGGGTTTGGATGAATTTGTACAACAATTTTAAAAAATTGATGAACAAAAGGTTTTAAGAAACTGTGCTGTTAATAATGATGATAAGAACTTGGGCATTTCTAACCACTTCCAATCCAAGCAGTTACTAATCCTATTAATACAGTTAACACCTGGAGTAGTTACTGGCCTCTACCAAGTTACTAACTGCTAGTACTGAACACTAGGACTGCTAGTTTAATGATGCCCACAGTTATGCCTTTTTGTCCACTCAACCACAAGGGTCTCAACTTGTTCATGAAGATCTGAGCAAATTCGGATTTATTTGAAGAGATGGATCCTAAAGTGGAAATATGGCACTGCTGAGCATGGGGGCAAGGAAGTTCTATCAAAGAACTAGAAGGAAGATAATCATTGATGGAAGCAGTACTACTGGATATGACAAATCCAAGGTAGAATGTTACAACTGTCACAAAATGGGACATTTTGCTAGATAATGTAGAGTTCCAAGAAACAAAGACAACAGAAATTGGAACCAAGGGAACTCATCAAAGGCAGTAAGGATTGAAGATGCTTCTGAGAAGGAAATGTGTGCTATAGATGGTGGTGGATTTGATTGGAGTGATATGGCAGAGGATGAAATTCAAGCAAACATGGCTCTGCATACATTTCTCTGATTCTGAGGTATCTAATGATAAATCTTGTTCTAAAACTTGTTTGCAAAATTATGAAGCACTTAAAAAACAGTATGATGATTTACTAGTTAAATTAAGATAGAACTGCTTTTAAAAGCCATCTACCTATACAAGTAGGTCTGTCATTCCTAGAACACAAGAGTTAAAATATAAAAATCTGAAATTCTGTTTTTCTGAAGAGATTGCTTGGTTGAAAAGAAGTGTAGGACATAAGGATTATCTAATGGGATTAGTTAAGACTGAACTTGAAAAAGTTAAGGAAGAAAAAGAGGGGTTTGAATTTAAGCTAGCAAAGTTTGAAAAATCATCTAAAGACTTAGATAACTTGTTAGCAAGTCAGGTAACTGACAATAACAAAAGGGGTTTTGGATATACTGCTGTCCCCTCACCTCATCCCTTAATTCTCAACAGACCAACACCTTTAGACTTGTCTTATTCAGGTCTTGAGGAATTCAAACAACCTGAGGTAAATGAGTATGGTCCTAGGGATTCAAGTTTAAAGCCAACCAATGTTTGTAATAGAGAGTCAAATAATTCTAAGGAGAATACTGATGACTCTTTAACACAACAACCCAAGACTGGTACTGAAACTAGCTCTGTTGTATCTCCACTTAAGGTAGACAAAGCTTGGAGAGAAAAGTTTTTCTATCCTGCTAATCATGTCAGGGTAGAAGAACCTAAAAAGGCTAGAGAGAATACTGATGCCCCAATTATTGAAGATTGGGTGTCAGATGATGAGGAAGAAGTTGAGTCCATCCCTAAGGAAGAAAAGAAAGCTGATGTACCTATTGCTACTAAGAAAGAGTCAGTTAAAACTGTTAATCCAAGTAGAAGGTCAGTTAGGTATGCTGAGATGTATAGGTCACAGAGACCTAGGGGGAACCATAGAAGTTGGAATGGTCATAAATCTAGTCAATTAGGGTGTAACTTTGTTTTTAATAACAAGGCATGCTTTATTTGTGGTAATTTTGATCATATTCAATATAATTGTCCTAATGCTTATAAACATATGGTTCCAAGAGCAGTCTTAATGAGGACTGGCCTTAAAACTGTCAAAAATGCAAAGCCTCTTAGTACTGATAGGTCTATTAACACTGTCAGACCTGTTAGTACTGCTAGATTTGTTAATACTGTTAGGCCTTATAATACTGCTCACACAAAACCACATTTCATGTGCTAAGCAAAGACTCTTTCAAAATTTCACAAGCACAAAGGCCCTTTTACAAGAATACAGCATTAACAAAAAGGTCTAATATTCAAAATATTAATACTGCTAAACAAGCTGTTAATACTGTTAGGCCAAATGTTAATACTGTCAGGGCAAGGGGATTTAATGCTGTTAAGCCCTCAGCATGTTGGGTTTGGAGACCTATCAAATCCAATGGTGCATCATTAACCTTTAACAAATATAATTATATTGATGCACGAGGCAGATCCAAGTCAGTAATGGCTTGGGTCCCCAAAGGTAACTAACTTCATAAGTTTTTGTATGTAGAGAAATTCCCAATTAAATGAAAAAGGATTTGTGGATAGTGGATGCTCAAGGCACATGTCTGGAAACATAGCTCACCTTTCGGATTTCAAAGAATTTGATGGAGGTTATGCCACTTTTGGTGGAGGAGCAAATGGAGGAAGAATCACTAGTAAAGGTACTATCAAAATAGATAAACTTGATTTTGAAGATGTATACTTTGTCAAAGAGTTGAAGTTTAACCTTTTTAGTGTCTCACAAATGTGTGACAAAAAGAACTATGTTCTTTTTACTGATTCTGAATATCTTGTTCTGTCTCCAAATTTTAAGTTGCCTGATAAAAGTCAAGTACTCCTTAAAATTCCTAGACAGAACAACATGTACAGTTTTAATATGGAAAAAATAATTCCTAAAGATGGTTTAACTTGTCTAGTTGCAAATGCTACATCTGAGGAATCAATGTTATGGCATAGGAGGCTTGGTCATGTTAATTTTAAAAATATTAATAAACTTGTCAAAGAAAATCTTGTGAGAGATTTACCTTTAAAAAGATTTGAAAATGATCAAACTTGTGTTGCCTGTCTTAAAGGCAAGCAACATAGAGCCTCTTGTAAGTCCAAGGCCTTTAGTCCCATTACTAAGCCATTGTTTATGCTGCATATGGATCTGTTTGGTCCAACTTTTGTTAGTAGTCTTATGCATAAAAAGTATTGCTTGGTAGTTACTGATGATTATAGTAGATTTTCATGGGTTTTCTTTTTAAGAACTAAGGATGAAACTAGTGAGATCCTTAAAAACTTTATCAAAGAGATAGAAAACCTAGGGTCTTTGGCAATAACTACTCATGCAATTGACCTCATATTTGGGTCCAGCATACCATAAAGTTTCTTGTGTCCAGTTTATAAAACAAGCATGTATCAAACATGTATTAGAAATCATGTGGTAGATAAGCAAAAGCTTTAGTAAAAACATTCCTGTAACGCTTATGTAGTAGTAACCGATAAGTTATTCGGTAAAACAAGCATGTATCAAACATGTATTAGAAATCATGTGGTAGACAAGTAAAAGCTTTAGTGAAAACATTCATGTAACGCTTATGTAGTAGTAACCGATAAGTTATTCGGTAAAACAAGCATGTATCAAACATGTATTAGAAATCCCCATGAGAAGGTAAGCAAAAACAGATTACATGTAAAAACATTCCTGTAACGCTTATAAGTTAGTAACCGATAAGTTATTCGTTAAAACAGCATGATCAAACATGTATTAGAAATCATGTGGTAGGTAAGCAAAAACTTTAGTAAAAACATTCATGTAACGCTTATGTAGTAGTAACCGATAAGTTATTCGGTAAAACAAGCATGTATCAAACATGTATTAGAAATCATGTGGTAGGTAAGCAAAAACTTTAGTAAAAACATTCATGTAACGCTTATGTAGTAGTAACCGATAAGTTTGCTTAAATAAACGAGCATGTATTCTCACCCCAAAAATAGTTTAAGAAAACCATTAAAAATGAAAAGGTGGGGCTATGAACTCACCTTGATTGAAGACCACAGTCAATAATCAATCAATCACGAAGCGTCACCGATAACGAACTCGACCGCGACCTATAATTATGTCGCTCGGTTACTATATAATAAAGTACGACCGAATGATGCGTACATCGCAACGATAGAAATCGTATAAAAACACAGTTAGAAAATCCACTGGGCCATAGATCCTAAAACCACAATATTATGGGGGGGGGGGGGGGGGGGGGGGTGGGGGGGGGGTGGGGGGGGGGGGGGAGGTTGCGATCGTTCTTTTATTTATATCATACATCGCTTAAGCGAATACTTTCTATTTTAAGAAACTTTCTATTTTAGGAAAGTTACCACATTTGGAAAAGTTACATTTTTGGTAAGTCTCGGCATCCAATTATATTTGTAAAAATATTTATTTATCTCGTCGAAATTTCGACTTTCAATTTGGTTATTAATTACCCATATCGGGATTATGTCCCGTATATTACCAAAGTTACTATTTTTTATAATTTTTATCCAGTCATAAACTCGTTAACATCTAACCTTTATATTCTTAAAAAAATAGCGATTTATTATTTTTATAAACATTCAATAAGTCTTGTATTAACCCGTTGACTTTTTAAAGTCAACATTTGACTTTCTTTGACTTTTATTAATTATATTTTACTTTCCAAATCTGACCCGCGCCAAACGACCCACCTAAATCACAATTTTCACGACTCGCAAAGAATAAATTTTTAGGGAAAACGATCGTCCGGACAACTTTATAGTTTATAGTCGAGACCCGAACACGACATAAAATGACCAAAACGCCCCCTGCAAGAATCTGCTAGAACCTTGACTATATTAATAAAAACGCAACAGTTTTGACCATCGTTTTAACCCGCTATATCCCATTTTCTCGTACTTTGACAAAAAAGAGATATTATAGAAACATCATTCCGGACAACTTTCCGTGTTTCGCCGGAAGGCAGAAACGGACTCGAAAGTTCACAAACCGCCTATTGAAAATCTGACATAACCTATTAATCTAGAAATAGCTGACTGCTATTTTTACCCTTGTATGGGCAAGCGAAGTTGTAAGCAGTGGGTTTCTGATCGTGAAAGTTAGATGAGATTCAAAGCGTGGCCCTAAGTTCACGTGAGAACATGAGGACCATATGAAAGCTAAGTATTCCTGATTGTTTGTTGATGATGATGTTGAACCTAGTAGTTAAATCTCGGGACGAGATTTCCCTAAGGAGGGGATACTGTGACAGCTGTGCCTTGAGCAAGTTAGTCAAACCGTTAGTATTGACTTGAGTATCATTATATGCTATATAATTATGTGTTCATGTGATCTTATGTGAGTTTGGCTACCAATCCATGGAGCGTGATCGTCTCAATGTGATTGAGTTTATGGTTGTTATGGGCATTTCATTTTGTTCACATTTTAGTGACAATGAAAATAATGTTAAATTTTCTGTGTGTACGTATTTATATGTATATGTATACGTATTTAGATAATAGGAATTCGCAAGAATAGAAAATTTAGTTTAGAAATTTAGTTAGTAGATTTTAGTATTATTAAGTTAGAGAAATAAAGTATGAAATGAATTTATTTATTTTTAGGTATTTAAAACTAGTTTTATTTAGAAGGATGTCTAAATAAATAAAGATTTTTATAAAAATATCAAAAATTAAGAGTTTTTATGTAAATAATAATAATTAAAAATAAAATAAAAAAGGGGTGTTTGACCGGTCGGTTAAGAAAAAAAAAGGGTGAAAAAAAAGAGTTTTATTTGGAAACAAATTAGTATTAGATAAGGATTTGAAAACTAGGTGTAGCATATAAATACAAAATCTAGTCTTTTCCTCCCCTTTGTTTTGTTCAACCGTACCATCAAGAAGAAGAAAAAAATATTTTTTTTATCAAGAATTATGGTGGTGATTCAAGGGTAATCAAGTAAAAGGTTTAGGTATGATCTTTAATCCCGTTCTTGTTTAATTCTTTTAAAGCTTGTAACAATTATTGATGGAATGGATTAGGGTTTAAGAATATTCTGTAATTAGTGGGTTTTGATCATTAAAAATCGTTTTAGGGATAATAATTAGGGTTTTGGGAATGTTAATTAGGTTTAATTATTGTAAATTCGGAACTAAAAACTAGGCAGATTCTTTGGGTCATCTTGCGAGGGTCATAACTTGGTCATAAAAATAGCAATCATCAATTTAATTGAGCCTAAATTTAAATTAAGTTTCCAAAAAGTCCGGCCCCAAAAGGTTTTGAGGTAGGGAATTTAGTCAAATAATTTTCGCAAGAAAAGTTGTTAAAATAGTAAATTCGGATCAGATTTTGGTCTGATTTCGGGGAGAAAACCCCTACTTAAAATTCAAATTAGGGTTATCCAAAAATCAAAGGTCATATTTTAGGTGTCTAATAACTCCAGTTCGATCGGCTAGCGATAAACATTTTCTAGTATTTTTAGACGTCAAACTTTTTGGTGTGCGTTCAGATCCGAATCTGAGTACTTTGTAATGGTGAATTTTTATAAAATAGTTTTACTTAGTATTACTTTTTCTAAAAAATCACAGTAGCACACAACTCACTGGGGAGCTATGGGATGTAAGGAGAACCATCAATTAGGTGTTTTAGTATTTTATTTGTGGTCATGAAGTGACTACAAATTTCTGTCGGAAACTAAAAAGTTGGAAGTTAATGGTTAAGGTTATATAGGGTAAGAAAATGATTTGGGAGGATTATAAACTTAATGTAAGGTTTATAAGTCCATCATATGATTGTTACATTGGCTTGAGCATTTAGCCTAACCAAGTGTAACTTGTGTTTTTGTTGTGTTTAGATTGTTTGCAAGATTTTGTTAAGTAGCTGAGCATCAGGTGAGTTTTATAGTCCCATTTTTACTATGTTTCTTGGGATGGAAATGATGCAAAATATGTTTTGAAATGTTTTAATTGCTGTGATTATGTGGTTTAATTTACGCATGGACTTTTATGAAGCTATTATATGTTATGTGTTACATGTTGTATGATGTTGCATTGGTTTTCGCCCACTTTGTGGGTATGAGGTTTTGCCTACTTTGTGTGGGTATGATATTATGCGGATACGGTATCAAGAGTCTGGGATTGGGGATATCGTTCCTCTCCATGACTATTTTTGTGGTTTGGATCGGTGGAACATTTACGTCTCACAATGGTGCTTGTTAGTTGATTGCCATGGTTAAGCATGTATAATAGCCAGCTTAATTGTCCTGCCATGTTTTATTTTTTTATAATCACAATAATTTATTTAAATCTTGTGTTGGTGTCGTAAAACCTATGACTCTCATCAACCATTGTGTTGACGTTTTAAGCATCATTTTTAGGTGAGCATTAGGAAGGTGTTGAAGTTAATAAAAGTGGCTAGAGAGACCATTACGTTGGCATTGGAAGTTCTCATTTGATTTTGTTTCGTATTTGTTTGCATAAATTCTTAGATGTTATTAGTTTAATAGGTTTGCGAGACATTATCTTTGTATTGATGAGACCCCTTTTTCATTAATACAAGATGCAGTTCCTTTGTTTTTAGTATTGTCATGACACATCGTGTCTTTTATATTTAGTTATGCATGTAGTGATTCTCTATTGTTGATACCATTGTGTTGTGATGATATCCATGATGTTACGCCTCATATTTCCGCCTTGGCGGGGTGTGACAGTTAGCATTCTTAGATTCTACAATCTTATATTTTTTACTCGAACCTACATTTTTAACATTTTTGGGTTTCCTACTATAAACTTTAAGCTTTGGCTTTTGTGTTTCAACGGAGTGGAAAGTGGTTTTCTTAGGAGGCACTATGTTAGCTGAAGTAATCCTAGTTAAAGGGCACAAATTACCAACTATAGTGAAAGTTCTGCTTGTTGGTTTCACTTTAAGTCCTACTTCATGTTGAATACATGACCAATGGTTCCAAATATTTGGTTTCTTTTTTTCTTAGTAGATTTAAGCACGGCTATTACATTTTCCAACCCAAAATCAGAAGACACATATCTGAACACATCAAAATTGATTTCTTTCAAGTTAGTACAAATAGGTTCAGAATTCGCATTTAACAGTGAATGCTTAACATCAGCATCACGAATAGGTTCAACTACACTATGCTTTTTATTAACTTTCCTAGGTTAGGCTTCTACTTTATTCTTCATGTTCCTACTTGGTGTTCGCGAGATCCTATCATTCTTTTTATTGCCTGTAGGCTTTGATCTACAATTACTAGTAGAACACTTCGATCTTGTAGGAGATAACACAAGTGTGTTAGAATCTGATGTTGTAGATGACTCTACCTGTTTAATGTTGCTGAGGATGTGGAGAGGTGCAGCAAGCCTAACTTCTCTTGACATTATTTTTGGGTGTGTGACAACAACTTTGTTGCACTAAGATAATCGCATTATGGGCTTGTATCTGCACATATACAAGGTAAACTCTAAGTTTGGCTTGCTTTAAGGAAAAGTCTAACTCTTTATCTAAAGGTTGTTCTGCTTTAGCTTGTTCGACTATTCCCCAACGATATAAGCTTTTCTGGTGTACTTAAGGTAATCTATGTGAGCTTCCCTATTTTACAATAACCTAGGAGCCAAAGGTTCTAAGGTGTTGTTTCTTTTTTGCTTAATGGTCTTTTTGGATAAATATTTAGATGGGCTAAGGATGACAAGTTGTTTCTTTTTTACTTTGTAGAAAAAGAAACATGTTTGTAAAAGGGGATGAAAAAGTCACACCTTCCCATCTAGGATCTACTTTTTTACAATTCTATCCCTTTTCACTTTATCACTTTCCCCTTTTCTTTCTCAACTCATCTCACCATCACCACTGATAATACCATCTCCCATTGATAAATCATTTTCTTCTCTTATACTATTTTCATCTTCTCATCATAATTAGATAAATCAACTCCGACCATTGACTGGCCTTCTACCACCACCACCATCGTTGGCATCATCACCTGGACACTAGAACAATATCTCCCATCGGTGAAATCTTTGGTAACTTCTTTTTTTTTTGTTAAAATCTAACAATTTGTCTTCTTTATTTATTTAATTGAGTTGTATTGTTTTATTGTTGAAACTCAAATAGAAAAATGTGTTGATGGGTAAACCTGTCAATAATCTTGAATCCTTAATTAAATTAAGAATTGGTACAATTATCATGTATTTTTTTAAAAATAAAGATTGAATTAGTATGGTTGACCACTTTTGAAAAGTGGAGTCAAACAAGGAAATTGCATTCTTGTTATAGCAAAGGTTATGGGATTTTCGTTACACTAAAGTTAAGTTAAAGAAATTTGGGCCCCCCCCCCCCCCCCCCCGGGTATAGTTATACAAATGGTATATATCTATTGTTACAACAGAGTTTTGAACAATGGAGTTCGGATGGGAAAATTTTAATATGGTTGGTCACTTTTTTTACAGTAAGCTTCAAAAGTAATGGAATTTCTCAAAGAAATTTTATTCTTACTTGTTCTATTATGGTATGTGAGACGAAGAAGAAATGTGGCGAGAATAGAAAGAATAAGAGACAACACTTCTACGTTAAGTGGACATGCGTATACCCAAGAGTTATTGAGTGGAAACAATACACAATGTCAAGAACTAATGCGCCTTTCTCGCGATGCATATGTGTTATTATGCAACCATTTCAAAGAAAAAAATTGGTTACATGATAGTAAGCATATAAGCGTCGAAGAAAAGATGGCAATTTTTTTGACAACCATCGGACACAATGAACGTTTTAGGATGATCAAGTGAAGATTTCAACACTCATCAAGAACAATCCATGATTGTTTTCATGAAGTTTTACAAGGAATGATGGATATTACCTATGTGACGCCGCATATGCCAACACTCGTGGTTTTTTGGCTCCATATCATAACACAAGGTATTGGTTAGCAGATTTTCAACGCCGACATGCTTTGACTAATAAAGAAAAATTTAATCATGCGCATGCACAACTTAGGAATGTAATTGAGCGTTCTTATGGTGTCTTGAAAGCAAGATTTCCAATCTTGAAACAAATGGCTAGTTATAAATTTGAAGTACAAAGAGATGTGGTGATTGCTTGTTTCGCCATACATAATTTCATAAGGAATGTTCATCCAAGATCATTATTTAAGTATTGGGCGTAATTATTTTTATTTACCAACGAAGAGGAATTTGAAGGACATGTAGAAGAAGAAGCAGATGCGACACAATGGGGTGCTCAAAGCACACAATATATGGCGAACTTGCATGATGAAATTGCTAATGGGTTGTGATAATGGTATTTAAGTTTTCAATGACGTTGAAGTGTAACTTTATTAGATTTAAATTTTAAGTTTTTCTTGTTAAGATTTATTATTATTGTTGGGAATAAATATTCATCAAGAGTTAATACTGCCAATGTATAACTAACAGTACTAATGGAGTTAGTACTGCCAGTACAAACTTAGTACTGCTAGTGTTAGTTAATATTGCTAGAAGAAAAGTTAATACTACTGATGGTTAATGCTGCTGACTTAGAGATAAGGATGCAAAGAGATAAATATGGAATGTATATCTTATATATTTTAGAAAGATACGTATATGATTATAATTGTAATTGATCCTAAAAGTTCGGTAGTTATCTTGTAAAGGACTCCTTGTGGTGTATAAAAGGAGATCCTAGGTTAAGGTTTTATATATACTTAAGAGACAGATATACATCTTAGAGAAAGAACATATAGCTTCAAGGTTGTAACCTTCTGTAACTAAGCAAGAGTACTCGTATTATTGATCTAATAATATTGAAGCATTTTGTGTTTTATTCATTGTTCATTGTTTAGTACTGTTTCATTGATTAATACTTCTAAGAAGTATTGAAGTGTAGATTCCGCATACACTTTGATATACAAACAAAGTCTCTACCATTGTTATTTTGGATTCATCCAAGGTAACATACACTTTACAAGATAAAGAATCGATCAAGGCTTGGGATCAACAAGTGGTATCAGAGCATGTGCTTTGAGAAACTTTGATCTAGAAGTAATGGAGTTGGAGAATACACAGAACAATGCTTTGGCTAAGCTTCCCATACTCAAACTCGGGGAGTATGAGATGTGGGAGATCAGGATTAAACTATATTTTTAGATCCAGGATTATGCTCTATGGGAGGTCATAGAGAATGTGAATTCATGGGTACCTATTCCTGTAACAACACCACCAGAAAGTGGTACATCAACAACAACAAAGATGACTGTGCCTGCTACTATTAAAGAAAAGACATGTAAAAAGAATGATGTAAAGGCAAGAAGTCTATTGCTCATGGCACTGCCCAATGAACATTAACTTACCTTCGACCAGTATGTTGATGCTCAATCAATGTTTGCTGTAATTAAAGCTCGATTTGGAGGCAATGAAGCAACAAAGAAGACACAGAAGGCTCTGTTGAAACAACAGTATGAAAACTTTAGTGCTTCAAGCTCAGAATCACTTGATTCTATCTTTAACAGGCTTCAAAAGCTTGTTAGTAGATTGGTAATTCTGGGTGTGGTTACTCCTCCAGAAGATCTAAATGTAAAATTTTTAAGGAGCTTACCTATACACATGGTGTAGTTTGGATGAACAAACCTGATTTTGATACTATAGGTTTGGATGATTGTACGAACATTATAAATTGTTGAACAGGTTTAGAAATCTGCTGGTGCAAGAAATGATGATAAAAACTTGGCATTTGTAACTACTTCAGGTGCAAGCAGTGTTAATAATATTAATACTGTTAACCCTGAAGTTAGTACTGTTACCACAAAGGTTAATACTGCCAGTACTAAAATTTGTACTGCTAGCTTTAGTGATGCCACAGTATATGCCTTTCTATCCAATCAATCCAACAAGGGTCATTTTAGTTATGAAGACCTTGAGCATACTTCATGATGTATGATTTGAAGAAAATGGAATTTAAGTGATATTGCACTACTAAGCATGAGGGAAAGAAAGTTCTATCAGAGAACTGGAAGGAAAATAATCATTGATGGAAGCAATACTGCTGGATATGATAAATCAAAGGTATAATGTTTCAACTGCCATAAAATGGGACATTTTGCCAGGTTGCAGGGAGCACTAGGGTAAAGACAAAGAAATTGGAATCAAAGTAGCTCAACAAAGACTATAAGGATGAAGATGCCTTTTAAAAAGGCAATGTGAGTATAGATGGTGTGGCTTTGATTTGGTGACATAGCAGAGGAAGTGATTAGGCAAACATGGCTCTACATGTAATTCTCGGGATTCTGAGGTAAAAAAAATGATAAATCTTGTTCAAAAATTGTCTGCAATAAACTTATGAAGCTCTAATAAACAGTATGATGATTTGCTTTGTTAAAATTAATTGATAATGATTTTAAAGCAGCTACATACAAAGAGGTTAGAACTTAGAAGGTCAAATTGTTATATATAAAGAACATGAAGTTCCTTTTCTCTGAGGAAATTCCTCTTTACTTAAAAAAGTGTAGGTTGCAAAGAATATGAGTTAGATTAACACTGGAATGAGCTTGAAAAGGTGTAACAAGAAATGGGGAGTTGATTTTATTATTGCAATGTTTGTTAAAATCTGCTTAAGACTTAAATGTAAATGTTAGAAAGTCAGATAACTGACAAACGCAAGAAAGGGAGTAGGTTATTATGTTGTCCCCTCACACTCATCTTTGATTCTTAATAGATAACAAACTTTTGAACTTATCTTTATTCAGGTCTTGTAAGAAATTCGCAAAGAAACTGAGGGGATTACATGAGTATGGTCCTTTGGATTATAGTTTAAAGTCCTACAATTGGTTGTGATAAAGAGTCAGATTAATTATAAGGAGAATAGGATGACTCTTTGGAACAACATATTGACTGATACTGATAACTAGATCTTTTGAGTCTCCACTTACGGTTGACAAAGATTGGAATAAAAAAAATGAAAAGATTTTCTATCCTGCTATAATGTAGAGTTCTGTCGATAAAAATAGAAAACCGTTAGGAAATAAAATTAAAATATTTTTTATGATGCTCCAATTATTGAGGATTGGGTGTCAGATGATGAGGAACAAGATGGGTCTAAGACTAAGCCTGAAAAGAAAACTGTTATTCCTACTGCTGCTAAAATAGAAAAACCAGTTAGGAAGCCAGTGAAGTATGCTGAGATGTACAGGTCACAAAGACCTAGGGGAAACCAAAGGAATTGGAATGGTCAAAAACCATTAGTTAGGATGTTAAACTTTGTTTTAAATAACATAAGATGTTTTATCTGTGAATGTTTTGATCACATTCAATACAGCTTCCTAACCAACAAGAGGGAAAAGAATAGTAGTGGAAATAATTTATAACAAAAAGGAATAATGACTTACTATTCTAAAAGCTCTATCAAGTGCACACTAACATATGACTCCAAGAGCAGTCTTAATGAATATGGACCTAATTCTTTAATACTGCAAGGACTGTTATTATTGTATAGGTCTGTTAACACTGGTAACCTTTTAGTACTTAGGTCTTTTAATATTGTTAGGCCTTCTTATACTGCTCACCCCAAATCAATAATTCATTGTGCTAGACCAAGGACATATTTTCAAAATCAAGCACAATCAATTGTTCACAGGCCCTTTTACAAGAGAACAACAGTCATCAGGAACAAAGCAAGACTTGTTGCCCAAGGACATACTCAAGAAGAGGGCATTGACTATGATGAAGTCTTTGCTCCAGTGGCTAGAATTGAGGCAATAAGAATATTCCTGGCTTATGCTTCTTATATGGGTTTTACAGTCTACCAAATGGATGTCAAAAGTGCTTTCCTATATGGTCAAATTGAAGAGGAGGTGTATGTATGTCAACCTCCAGGTTTTGAAGATCCTGACCATCCTGATAAAGTTTATAAAGTTGTGAAAGCACTATATGGACTTCATCAAGCACCCAGAGCTTGGTATGACACATTGGCCACTTATCTTTTGAGCAATGGATTTCAAAGAGGACAGATTGATCAAACTTTATTCATCAAAAGTCAAAAGGGGCACATACTGCTTGTTCAAATCTATGTAGATGACATCATTTTTGGATCTACCAAGAAGGAGCTTTGTGATGAGTTTGAGAAGCTTATGAAGGATAAGTTTCAGATGAGTTCTATGGGAGAACTCACCTTCTTTTTGGGATTGCAGGTCCAACAGAGAAAGAAAGGCATCTTTATCAGTCAAGATAAATATGTCCATGAAATTTTGAGAAAGTTCAACTACACAGATGTGAAGTCTGCCTCCACTCCCACAGATTTGGAAAAGCCCTTGGTTAAAGATGCAGATGCTGATGATGTTGATGAACATCTTTATAGATCTATGATTGGATCTTTGATGTATCTTACAGCATCTAGACCAGATATCATGTTTGCAGTTTGTGCATGTGCAAGGTTTCAAGTTTCCCCAAAAACTTCCCATCTCTTAGCTGTCAAAAGAATCTTTAGATACCTTAAAGGCAAACCATCTCTAGGTCTTTGGTATTCTAAGGATTCTCCATTGGAGTTAGTTGCTTACACTGATAGTGACTATGCTGGAGCTACACTTGATAGGAAGTCAACCACTGGAGGTTGTCAATTTTTGGGAAATAGGTTAATTTCTTGGCAATGCAAGAAACAAACTGTAGTTGCCACTTCTACAACTGAAGCTGAATATGTGGCTGCTGCAAGTTGCTGTGGACAGGTTCTCTGGATCCAAAACCAATTGCTTGATTATGGGTACAATTTTATGAACACTGTTATTTACATTGACAATACCAGTACTATCTGTATCATAGAAAATCCTGTTCAACACTCTAAAACAAAACATATAGAGATTAGGCATCACTTTATAAGAGATTGTAATACTAAAAAGTTGATTCAAATGGCTAAAATTGACACTCAACTTAATGTAGCAGATCTTCTTACAAAAGGTTTTGATGCTGGTAGATTTCAGTACTTGGTTTCAAGTATTGGAATGCTCAATCCCTAAGGCCCAAATCTCTTGTTTGTTTTGTAAAGTTTGTTAAATGTTAGTACTGTTAGTTATTTGTCAATTAATACTGCTAGTTCTAATTAGTACTGCTAGTTATATTTAAAACTGTTTGTTAAAACTGTTACTTATAGTTAGTACTGCTGGTTATTTCTATGTATCTTTGTTAATCCTGTGAGTAACACTTAATACTGTTAAACAAGAAAAATGTTTGGATTATGTTTTTCTTGGTTTTAAGCTAACTTTTTCAGGATAAACAATGAGGTGTCAAATTGGTTACTCCATAATGTATTATTTGCGGGGAGGCAAAATATTAGTTGTTCTTGAAGTGTTGGTTGTTACACCACACAACAAATGGTCATCAGTTCACCATGTCTTATAGACATCAAGAATTGACTAGTCCAGAGCAAACGGCTACTGGTAAAGACTTCTCAAATCCGTTTATAGTTGGTAGTTTACTCAAAACTATATGGTTATCATTGCACCATGTTTTTCTAATGAAGCAATGGCTAGTCCAAAGCAAACGGCTATTGGTAAAGACTCCTCAAATCCGTTTATGGCTGGTAGTTTGCCAAAAACTACACTTTGTGTGAATTTGTGAGCTAAAACAAAAGAGAGAATTGGTGAGCTCAAAAACAGAAAGAGAGCTGTGTGAAAAGTAAGCCAAAAAGAATTGAGAGATGAAATGTGAGCCTAAAAACAGAAAGAGAGATTCTGTTGTACTGCTTATGTGTGGAGAAGTTAATACTGTTAGGCGTATTTTAAAACTGCTAGGCCAAAGTTAATACTGCTGGATGACCGTTAGTACTGTTTGAGCCTAACAGATTTTTTATTTATTAATAGAGCCGTTGAGATATTTCCGCCAAATACCTATGGAATAGGGGTTTGACCAATTGGACTTTCGTACATCTACTATATATTCAAATAATTTATTTACGATAACTTCAAAATTCTTTATATTGGTCAACGAATATCTCTCTGTTTTCTCTATTCAATTGCAATTAACTTTCTCCAGCCTTCATACTTACATATACGATCATATCCCACTTGATTACTCACAATTTCATTCATGGCAAACTTAGAATTTTGTGACAAGCACAACATGATAGCATTTTTGGATAAATCTACGGGGAGTGCAGGGTTTCATCAGATAATAGATTTTCTCACTCAAAGTCACATTTGCTATGCACTCACCAAGAAGCCAGAGGTTTGTGTCTCCTTTATCAAACAATTTTGGAGGTCTGCTGAGGCATCTACTGATGATAATGGAGAAGGCAAGATCAATGCTACTATTGATGGTCACTCATTGTCTATCACTGAAGGTTCTTTACGGCGACATCTCAAGTTGGCTGATCAAGATGGTGTTACTTCTATTCCAACTACAGAGATCTTTGAGCAATTGGCGCTTATGGGCTATCACACTGACTCAGATAAGTTAACCTTTCAAAAAGGTGTCTTTGCACCTCAATGGAGGTTTCTTATTCATAATATTCTCCATTGCTTAAGCCCAAAGAAGACTGCT
The DNA here is from genome assembly GCA_026074375.1 of Tanacetum coccineum. NCBI lineage: Eukaryota > Viridiplantae > Streptophyta > Magnoliopsida > Asterales > Asteraceae > Tanacetum > Tanacetum coccineum. The sequence goes on from BQNB010115019.1 coordinate 21,271, forward strand.
TGGGAGCAGTTTAGTAGTAATATTGCAGCTGCTGTTATATGCCTTGCCACCAATAGGAAGTTTAATTTTTCTAGGATGATTTTTGAGCACATGGTGTCTAATATCTCTAGTCCCCATAAGTTTTTGATGTACCCTAGGTTTATACAGATATGCCTAGATATGCAGAAACACCAGTTTCAACAACATACTAGAACCTATCATGTTCCCTCTCTAACCATGAAGGTGTTTAGCAATATGAAGAGGCCTACTAAGGGATTTTCAGGCCAGGAGGTTGCTCTATTCCCCACTATGTTAGCTGTTCCTGCACCCTCCACTTCACCTTCCAGAATCACATCTTCACCTTCCCCTACACCTTCACAGTCACCTGAACC
>BQNB010115020.1:3409-21641 GCA_026074375.1 Tanacetum coccineum
GTGTGGTTAGAACTGTTTATATTTCTTTGATTGTTGTAGTGATGGTTGAATTGGAATGTGTTTTATTGAACTGAATCAAAGTTGAGATCATCTACACCTTGGCGAGGCAACTTACAGAGTCTGCAGCTATGACAGATTGATCCTTTTTTTAATATGCAATGGGTTTGAGAAAACAACCACCAAAATTACATATGTCGGTGACGTAAATGGTAGTTGTATTGAATACGCGTGAGAGTGATAAAACTCTTGTCACTTATACATGACCAAATTGTTTGGCGTGAGAGTGTAATCGTCCGTATCTTGGCGAGGTAAACTGTTTGGTTTGCATCCATGGCAGATGCATCAAGTTTTATAATTTATAATCTGTCTGAGCGTTTATCGATTGTATATCGCCCGTAGACAACACATGTCAGTCACTTTTGCCATATGCTTTTTTAAGGTTTTCCTGTATTCCCTATTTATTATGCTTACCGATAATTTGCAGATACATGAAAAAATAAATCAATATGAGTACGGTGTTCGAAGTGGGATCGCCGGGTTGCATTAATCACGTGAATCGACATGAGTCCATGGCTTTGCTTGCTTATCTAAGGAGGCAATTTTTTTTCGGCCTCGAATACTGCTCAAAGTGGAAGGATGGTAGAGTGCGAAAGCACCTTCACTCAGCAACCTCCACAAGCATAGTCTTATAATGTTCATTAGTAGATACTGTAGGTAGTTGTTTAAGATTTTTGAAACTGACAGATTTCGTTATTTTCGTTATTCTCAAACAACTGTCTAGAGAGTTTACTCTTGAACTTATGCTTTTGTAAGAAATGGTACTGTGTGCTTACGACTGTTTATATTCACTTGATTAATGCACTGATGGTTGAATTAGGATGTATTTTATTGAACTAAAACAAAGTTGAGACCACTTGCACATTGGCAGGGCAACTTATAGAGTACGCGGTCGTGGAAGATTGATCCTCTTTCATTGGTTGAGGGGTTTTTGCTTCAGCTTATATTTTTGAATAAGTATACACTAGTGATATTCTCAAACGGCTTTGTTTTGCAACGCGGAAGGTATTCAAAAAAATGCAACCGTTGTTTGCAAATACGTTGTTAGGTATAAATATTGGCGATATTGCATGTCATCGGTGATGCCAAAATTAAACAAGTTAGGTTACTATTATAGTCACCCGTATCTTGGCGGGGCAAACTGTTAGGTTTGCAGCCATGGCGGATGCATCCAGTTTTCTAATTTATAATATGTCTCGGCCTTTACCGGTTGTATATCGCCCGCAAACAGAGGTCAGTTGATTTTACCGTATGCTTTCTCTAATATTTTTGTATACTACCTACTTCTTACGGTTACCGCTAATTTGCAGATACATGAAGCGGTGAGTCAGTATGAATACGGTCTTTAAAGATTTTGTGACCCAAAAAGAGGGAAAGCCGGGTTGCATTAGTTGTTAGACTCACGTATTTATTATATCTGGTTCGACCATCCTTTTATTATAACTCATTTGCATATACGTATATTGTAAGTGTCTTTCTCTCTCTCTCTCTCTTACGTTCACAAAAAACACATACGAACCACATACAACACAGCTTTGGTTCTCTCTCTAAGTAGCAGTGGTGTTTTGCTTGGCGATGATGAAAATGAGCATCATATGACTTGGCTTTGGCTACCTGTTTGGTATGTAGTCGTCGTATCTGAGCCAAACAGTTTCATGAAAACAAATGCTTTGGTAGAACTTTTGTCGCCTTACATAATTGAGGTTTGCTTGAAACATAACATATTCATGAACCATCTCTTAGGCCAGCTGATGTGTCGCTCATATCTTTCATGCACAAACACGTTTACCATTGGTGATGCATCAGCTGGTCTCATAGATGTTTCATATATAATTTTGTTGCTATATTAGGTCTCATTGGATGTTTTCGGTTTTTGTCTAATAGAAGTTATTGTGCATAACTATTATTAAACGGCGATGATAAAAATGAGTATTGTATGACTTGACTTGGCTACCTGTTTTGTATGCAGCCGTCATATACATTCACGTCATGCTCTTACCTGAGCCAAACAGTTTTGAGATCTAATAAAACAATTCTTGGCAGATGTACGAGTGATTGTTGGATATGTGTAACACTAACTACGTGCTATCATTAAATGGCGATGATCAAAATGAGCATTCTAGGACTAGGCTTGGCTACGTGTTTGGTATGCAGCCGTCATAGACATCCACACCACACTCTTACTTGAGCCAAATGGTCTCATAATCTGATAAAACAAATTTTCTATGCTTAGATATCCATTCACCTCACATACCGGTTTACATCCTAACATTTTCCCACCAAATTTGCTCCTCTATAAGTCTTAACCGCTTTCCACTAATTATAGGCTTGCCTTATCATCACTAAGTTCTGTGTTTATTGCATAATAGTCATGTGTAATCCATTTTTGTGTATTGTTAAGTATGGATATTCATATGTATTGTCTGGAACTGTTTTTGGTGTGTTTCGTGATTATTCATCTTGGTTAAGGAGTTGAAAGTTGGTTGATTCAGGTTTGTTATGGCATTGTCATTTCGTGTTTCTGTTGCTTGCATTATTTCAGTCTCATTATTTTGTGTTATGTGAACTTTGTGGGTATTACTTTTATCAATTTTGTTGTTGAATTGTATGTCTTTCTATTTGTTACATTAGATGCTGCCTTTTTTAAGTTTCAAGCTATGAATATCGGTTGGTGATGTTAGTTACTGTTATGGTTGTTCATTATGTGTGCTTCGTGGTGATGATAGGTCTGTAGTCTTTGATCATCTTTTTTTTGTGTAGGGATGTTGATCATATTAAGTCAGAATTCTTTGTTGTTGTTGTTCGCATTGTTGTTGTCTGATTATTTTGTGTTTGTGAACTTTGTGGGTATTTATCTTTTGTCTCGCTTCCGGAAATGAATTTTATATTGTTGGCCTCTAATTGTTTCTATTTTGTTTCTCAAATAACTTGGCTTGGCAACACGGAAGGTATTTAAACAAATGCAACCGTTATTTGCAGCCCCAATGTTGTGTATAAATATTGGTCATATTGACTATCAACGGCTATGATAAATTTAAACATGTTACGTTAAGGCTGTAAACGTTCGTATCTTGGCGGGGCAAACTGTTATGTTTGCAGCCATGGCGGATTTATCCAGTTTTCCATTGTATAATATGTCTGACCCTTTACCGGATGTATATCACCCGTAGTCAATGCAGGTCAGTCACTTTTGGACGGTCGACCTTTGTATTAGATCTGACCATCTTGGCAGACAGAAAAAGTTAGTCAAAACCCCCAGGTTCTTTACATTTATTTCTTTTGCAACATGTACAAAGCATTCATGTACATATTACCTTATACATATATATAACTATTATTATAGTTGTGTAACATTCTGTAATTTCAGGTCAATTTATACAAGTCATCTTAATATACGATAGAAACCGATAGAGAGTGTCGACAATTAATCGGTAATTTTTATAATACTCTAAAAAATATTTTCGGGGTTACTTAAATATTAGATTAACGTTCCGCATCACATTTAGACCGCGCTTTCTTAAATCTTATCGAGCTTCGTAAATTTACGTACGTTTCTCGTTATTATTCTTATTCTCAAAATAATTCATTTTATGAACCGTGACATCTTTGTTCCTCGAACCATGTCATAGCCCTTTAAAAACGCCACTAACAGAAAAAAAAAAAAAAGCTCACAAACACAGAATCAAACAACTCACTAATACACACCCCACACAAAACTCACAAATCCCATACAACCCAACCCATCACTATACCTCAACCCCACTCAAACGAACTCCTCAAACGAACCTCCCACAAAACAGTCGATCACAACGTACCGCCCACCCTCCCCCCCCCGCCAACCACCACATACACTCCCCGCCCCAACATACACACCAAAACACCGTACCACAACTCACCCCTGCACCACCCGCCCACACCCAACCCCCAAGCCTCACCAATGCAAAACCACTCACCCGCAAGCCGTCACTATAACAACCCACCACAACACCTTAATTAAACCCCATCCCTCCCTCCACTTCTGTTAATCCCCAAACACTAAACGCCTCAAACCTCCCTAAATATACCCCTCAACTTTATAATCCCTTCAACTTTAAAAACAAGCTAGAACACCACAACTGTAAAATCAAAACCACCACAAGGGTAAACTCTCCTATGAACAACCAACCAACCACCACCAGACTGAAAACACCCACGCCAAAACTACAAAAACAAAACCAGACAAAAATGATTTCCAAAGAAAACAAAAACTCATACACCCCCGACAAACGGGGTAACAAACCAGTGATATAAGTCAAAACCCTATCTCAACTGCCCCAAGATAAAAAACAAGCCCAAAATTCCACCCCAATCCCACAAGTCCCCTCCAAAATACCTCCCACCGCACAAACTTGAACACCATTAAATACCCCCGCTTTTGACCCGCACCCGCCTACCACCCCCCCTAAAACTCCCCCCCTCAAATAATCTCCCCCCACACAACCTGTTTCATAAAATACCAACTCCCAAACCCACACATTAAAAGACGCAATCAAAACACCCCACCACCCATAACCCCCGGGCACGCGTTTTAACATCCATCAGCCCCCTCGCCCCCCCATCAATACCACCCTCCTCCGTAACCTCAAATACCCTAAATACCGAACGATCAACCTATAAACAACCCACCAAAACCCCCCCCCCCTACCACAACCAACCCGCACCAACTACCAAAACAACCCCACCCACCACATCACCCCCTAACCCAACCCGCTCCCGTTCACTCCCTCAACCCAACCCACTTCGAACTACTCCAACACATATATCCATCCTCAACACCCCACCGTAATCACCAACCCAAAGCACACCCAACAACCACAACGCCTCCACACCCCTATCCAACTAATCCACCGCCGCAAAACCCTAATAACCCCCAACCTCAACAAATCTACCCCCAAACCCCACCTCCCTCTATCCCTCCCTCCCCCTACCCCCCCTTTAAACCCCCCTTCCTCCTCTTACCCCCCACAAAAACACCCAATATCCCTCAAAACCATCTTATCCACTATAATTAAGCTAAAAACCACCCCCAAAAATACCCCACAACATTCCACCAAAACCCTCCACAAACACCAACTAAACTCCCATAACACTCCACAACAAAACCCCCCTGCTCAACCCCCCAAACACCAACACACGTCCACCCACCAATACCCAAAACAAACATCCCCACCACCTAAATCCCCACCAAAAACCCCCTCTCGCCACTCATTTTCAGACTCACACCTCGACACACACACATACACAACCCCCCGATCACACCAACCACGTTCCAAACCACCATCTTCCAGTAACTTCAGGTCACACTCCTCGTAAAAAATTCAAACCTCTAAAACCCTATACCAACCACCATACCTAGCCAGACCATTCCCACGGAACCAACATCACGCCACCCTCACTACCCCAGCACCCCCCCACACCAACATCAACCCATAACAACCAACCCTACTCCCAATTACCAGTACACCTCCCCCAACAAACCAACTAATCAAAATTCACAAAACCTTATCATCACAAAAAACATCCCAAAAACCTCCAAACAACTAAACCACCCAACCCAACACCTTTTCCCTACCACCCACACGCTATAACTTAATTACATGCTTTAAAAACCCGCCGAGGGGACACCAAGCATGTAACAAACACATTACATAAACGATTATCTTAAAACACAAAGAGAAAACTGTATAGCAATCCAATTATTTGAGAATGCCAAAGACTCGCATTAACAAACATATATCACAGATTTAATTAATAAACCCCGAGTGTGGAATACATGCTCGTTAAACAACAAGTATAATATTACTACAAACAATTACCCATACACACTTTGAGATTAATTCAACTCCCCCTTTTTGCTACTTAAATTGTTTAACAAACACTAAGGTTAATATACATATGCTATTGTATTACTATTTGTACACAATAGTTTTTTCTAAGTGGTAAACAACGAGATTATAAAACAGAAGTGTGCCTATCCAACATACATGGCCCGAATAATATTGTCTAAGTTTACCACAATTGCCAGATAAAGACCCCTACTAAATCATGAACCGATAATTGCTATTTTAAGTGAGCGCGAAGTAGTGGATAAGATCTATCGGGATGCTGACAATCCCCACCTTGAATTTCTAGGTCCACAAGATTGACCATGGTCATTTAACATGTGAGAAATACATTTAGGTAGTAGGCAAGCATCCTATACATTTGGGGCACAAACTAGTTAAGGCTTCGGGGTATGGAGCTTATAGCCATAATACATATATACTTAGGACATTATGAATGTGGTATTCTCTCTCTTGTCTACATTACAAGTTTTGACTTTCGGAATATGTACTTAGATTCACCAAACTTCCGATCTGTGTGGTCCACTACTAAACATTACTTGATTTTCACTTGAATCACTACATGGAATTCGGTAAATAACACTTTGAAATTACTGTAAACCTACTTTTCCTTACAATGACATTTCTTAAAGTTATTTCAATACTGCTTTTACTTAACCTATTAATTCACCAACTTAAGTGATTACCGTTTTAGCATGTATCCCTCAGGTTATTATTTGCTATGGAGCATTGGGGATGCAATACTAGTCGCGCGGTGATAAATTTTGAACGCTTAATAATTGAGTACCTTAAATAATTTGTAAACTCTGAATTTAAAAATAACTAATGTGAAATATAAATTAAACGATCACATTAGTGAGGTCGTTTCCCCCGTGACTTGTGTTTTGTGCCCTGAAGTAGCACCCCAATGTTACCATTCCGCTGCGTTGTCCTAATTTTTGGGGGTGTTACATAATGGACATGTCTAACAGTAAATACATGCTATCTTTAAATGGCTATGATGAAAATGAGCAGTCTATGACTTGGCTTGGCTACCTTTTGGTATGCAGCCGTAATAGACATCCATGTCACGCTCTTACTTGAGCCAAACGGTTTCACGACGTGACAAAATGATTTTTTTAGCATTTCATTATCGAGCATTCCTAGCGTCGTTGTTAGAAGCCAACAACACCCGTCTGTTACGCGAAACTACATTCGTTTCGTTGTAGGCTTCTTACTTGGCGCTAGGAATGATTTCGAGAGTGTGTTTCGGGTTTTGGTACTTTCACGCGTTTTCGGATGTAGAAACTGTTTTATATTTTGACATGCGTGATAGTCGCAAAATCCTAGGCGTACATTTAGATATGATGTTGGTTTCGATACATATTGAGGTTACCTTTGTGAAATGGCACATCCATCGATAGTCTTTCTTAAAATTATTTAATCCTACGAAACATCCTTAGCTTCCATATCAGAAGTCAACGACATTCGTTTGGTAAATCAAACTACATCCGGATGGTTGTTGGCTTCTGGTTGTACGCTAGGAATGTCTTTTAGAGTGTGCTAGGGGTTTTGTTACCTTCACGCGTGCCCAATATGTAGAAATCAGTCTACATTTCGGCATGCGTGACAATCGCAAAATCCTTAGCCTATATTTGGATATGACGTCGTCCTAAATCATTTGTCCAGAGTTCTTACAGAAAATTGAAAATAACTCATCTAATGTTCGACATGTTAATTGTTTCAGTTGGTGCAGGTCGGTGACTTTTATACTGGGATGACTTCCAAAGCTGTCAAACAAAGCCTAGAGCAGTAAAGATGATACCTTTATTATTACAGTAGTGAATCCGTATCTTTTGTAGTTATGAAAACGTGTATCTTATCATACAAATAATTGAACTCATTGTTAATGATATATAGCTGTATTCATTTATCCACCTTCGTTAGTTTTTTATGTCATCATTATACAATATACATTGAAGTCAAATTCGTTATACATTCGTTTTTTGCATTGGTTTTCAATATTGGTAACGAAAGCTCGAAAACGACGATCGCTAATCGTCCCGCAGCGGAGCACGAATATACATACTCGTTGTTTACAATTACGAGAAAAGAATTGGGTTACAATAGAAACAAACAAAACTCACAACATACGTTTCGTACGGAGTAGTAATCTTTGTTAAATTAGAAAATACAAATTTTTTATTTCTAAGGCTAGACGGTATGGTGGTGGGTTTGGCCAAACTCACCTAGGTGACTTTACAAGTCACGCGCGACTTGCCATCCCACCCTAAAAGTGACTTTTGCCACCTTAGTTTTGCTAGGTGAGTTTTGGGCACTTTTTGTGTCAATTAGGTGGGTTACTCACCTCACGGTGAGTTTTACTTTGTGGGCCCCTTTCTTTTTAATTAATATATTTTATTTGGTTGTGAGTGTGTGTGGGTATTTAATGAGGTATATTTTATATAAAGTGGGTATTTTAATGAAATGTGAGTTTTAGTTGTAAGGTGAGTTCTTATTACGATTGAAATGTGAGTTTTATTAGGAGAGAGAAAGGTGATGTGACACTGACGTGTCAGGTGAATTTGTCACCACCATACCATCCAGCCTAAAGAGGTAAGAAACTTTGATTTGAACAATTGAACATACTACTATTTTTTTTCTTTAATATAAAACTAGTAGGGTATCCGCGCAATGCGGCTGCAAGTACTCTGTCATCACATTTTCGGCGAGCGATATTTTTCGATTATATATATTTTTTTTGATAACCACTTTACGCAGGTCGAAAATTTTAGGGAATAACTTTACCGCAAATTGTTTCATATTAATTTTTGGACCTCGATGATATAAAGTTTAATTATTTTTGAACATGTTTTTATTAAATTAATGGTAGAGATGATCATAATGACAACATTCAATTCAAGTTTTGTAACCGACGTGCTATATTAGCTTGTACAATGTGCATATAAATATGCATTACTTTGTATTACTTAAATATGTATTATAGATAGTTTGTACAATTGCATATAAATACGTATTACTTAAATAATTAATAAGAGAGAGATACTAATCTTTTCTGTATATAGTATATATATTAGTTGGATACCCGCGCATAGCGGCGGCGATAAAAATTGTTAACCCAACTCGTTTCACAATTCTTTACCCGCTTAGAGAATTAGTTTGTTTGGGTTTTCGTAGCTTTCCCGCAACATCATATTAACATCATTCTCGCTTGTATAAAGACTCACACACTCTCTTACCCATCAAACTTCATCTCCAAAAGTATATATCTTTTACGAATCAAGTTTGTATTCAAATTAAAGTTAAAGTTGTTAAAAAAATTCAAAATAAACCCTTTAAAAATGTGAAAAGCTAAAAATTTATAAAAATATATCAAAATGGATGTTGAATTAAAGATCACGAAATTTTAGAAAATACGGTGAAATTAAATCATAAAAAAAGTAAATAGATAAAAAGAAATGTCAAATTGAAAATAAAAGTGATTTTTTAATTAAGAAGTAACACATGTCACTCTATGGTGTGATTTTTTTAAAATAAGATGGATGGTCAAGATTGCACCTCCTTATCTTAATTTTTGATGGGACCCACATTGTAAATGCTTTATATAATAGTAAGTTGGATACTCGCGCATAGCAGCGGTGATAATTTTTTTTGACCTAACTCTCCCCGCAATTCTCTACCCGCTAAGTGAATTCGTTTCACAACACTTCGAATGTATACGTGTTGTCCGTTGTATGTGTTTGTTTGAGTTTCCCGTAGCTTTCCCGCAACACCATATTAACATCACCATACTCGCATTTAAAAGACTCTCACAGTCTCTTACCAATTAAACACTCTCTTCAAATGAATTAAGGTTAAAGTTGTAAAAAAATTAAATCAAAATAAAATAAACCCACTAAAAATGTAAAAATCTAAAATTTTTAAAAAATATATCAAAATGGATGTTGAATTATAGAGAACGAAATTATAAAAAATATAGTGAAATTATATTATAAAAAAAAATTAATAGATAAAAAGATATTTCAATTTTAACAATAAGGGTGGTGTTTTTTATTAAGAGGCTGACACATGTCACTCTATGATGTATCCTTTTAAAATAAAATTGAAGGTCACAGAATTGCACTTCTTTTTATCTTAATTTTTAATAGGACCCCACAACTAAATGCTTTATGCTTAAATATAATATAGAATAAAGATAGATATTACGCGAAAAACGCGAGTCTATGTTTCTTCTACGAGTTTTTTCTTTAAAGGTTAAAATAAAATACGTAATATGCATTAATTTTTTCAAGTATTATCTCATATGAACATGAATAAAAAAACAAAACAGAGTAAATAATAGAATAATAATTAATTCGTAGGCAGATGAGTATTTCGTCTCTTTATCGAGTACAAGTTGTCCTCAAAAAACCACAACTTGATTAAAAAAAAGTTTCAAAAAAAAACAACCCCCTTTAAAACTCAATCCCTTCCCATATTTTCACTTCTCTCTCTCTCTAATCTTCCGCTTTCTCTCTCTAAAAACTTATCTCTCTTTTATTTAAAAAAATATGGCTCAAAAAAGAGAGAAAGAAGAAACAGAGCTCAAGGTTCCAGAAACCCTAACCTTATGCACTCCTTCTATCACTTCCGATGACCGCAGATCTTCCCCCGAACGATCAGATCCCAAGATCGGCGTCGTCGCCGGAGTCATCGTTGACTTTCGATCTACCTCGACGGAGAAGATAGATCTACCTCACAAACGAAAGGCTGAAGCGGTGGAGACGTTTGACGATGGCGCGTGTGAGTCACGCGCGGATAAGATAGATCTACCTCTGAAACGGAAAGCGGAAGTGCTTGAGATTGTTGAAAACGGTGGCGCGTGTAAGCGACGCGCGGTGAATCGGTGCTCAGGATGTAATAAAAAAGTCGGATTGACCGGATTTAAGTGCCGTTGCGGGGAGATGTTTTGCTCTCAGCACCGGTATTCCGACCGACATGACTGTAGCTACGATTACAAAGCGGCCGGACGTGAAGCGATAGCGCGTGAGAATCCAGTCGTTAAAGCTGCCAAGCTTTTAAAAGTATAAAATCAGCATGATCAAAGCTCAAAACGATGTCGTTTGGGGTTAATCAGAGTATGGCGCCAAGGTGTTACGAAAAAGAAGAAAATTGATCGGAAAGTTAGGTGGGTGACGTCATCAGGGATTGACGGTTGTAAAATGTGAAATTTGATGAAAGATGAGGGGGTAGTATTGTCAATTTGATTTATTATTATGATGTTAGTGGAACTTTTTTTTTATATAATTTTAATTTTATTTTAATGGTTATGATGATTATTATTAGATTATTATACGGTGCTGAATATTTTTAAATTATTGTATTGTATGGATTGTTTCGCTTTCAAGTAAAGGCTGTCAAAATTGAAAAGAAAGAAAAAGTCATTCAAAAGGATAAAAAAAAAAAGGCTAGTAGTGGTGGTGGATGGACCAACTTTTCCAGCAAAGTATATTGGAAACGTGGTTGTCAGATGCCCCCTCCCCCCGCTAAGTAGTCACCAAGCAAACGTTTTTTCTTTCTTTTAACTTTATTTATTATTCTAGGCCAACTAAAATATGTATATAAAGTTGCGCTAGCTTTATTTTTATTAATTGTTTTAGGCTTTTAACTTCATATAATTGCATAGTACTATTGATTTATCTCCACTTTGGAAAAATATTTGATTGTAGGAATGAAAGAATTGATGGATTAACATGTCATGTTGAATGTTGATTGATGAGGTTAGGAGGAATCAAAACTTTTTGTAAGAAAATCATCTCTTCATTCTTTTTTAGCTTTTAAAATTTAGTTTGTACTTGGTGTCTAAGACTAAGCGATATAGTCACCGGACACATCAACTTCATATCATCAACGCCACTTTACTTTTTGGCACATTACTAAAACCTATAACCAAATCAAAATTCTAAAAATATCTAAGTTTATACAAACATATTTCACAATATACTCACGTACACTCGCAAACAAAAGAACTAATATTAAAAGCGCCTCACTTTCTTTAGATTTCGTTAGTTGATCGAGACCAACAAAAAGATATGAAAATGCAATCACCTCGCGCTATGCTTCAAACCCACTATGTGATTCACGCTACTACTAGGTGATGCGATGCATCACCACCATAATGCACGACCTAAGATATAAGTTAAAATTATATTATGAAAACATGATCTAAATCGTTATAGTGATCAACATGATATGTCTGGACATAGGATATTAATAAATAATACATATATATATATATATATATATATATATATATATATATATATATATATATATATATATATATAAATATATATATATATATATGAAAGTTAAAATAAAAATAACAAATATTCGCGTTTTTTTAAAAAAGTTCTCGAAAAATTCCAAAAAAATTCCATTAAATCAGGTATGTTGGTGCATAAAACTTTTGTAAAAGAAGTTTTTCTAATTTTGAGTTTTTATACGTTTTTTTAATGCGCAAAAAAAGAAATTTTGATGCACAAAAAAATTTTGATGCACAAATTTTTCGACTTGTTATAGTTTGATGCGCAATAAAATTTTGATGCAAAAAGTCAAAAGAAGTTGGGTACAAAAACGAATTTTTGATGCACAAAAAACCGATTTAATGCACAAACGTTTTTTTCATAAATTTTTTTTGGTAAAACTATCCACTTTTAGAAAAACTTCCTTTACAACTTTTTCATGCACCAACATACACGATCTTGTGAAATTTTTTTAGAATTTTTTGAGAACTTTTTTTAAAAAATAAATCTTTTTATCCTTCTCACGAATATTTGTCTTTTTATTTGATCTTTATCATATATATATATATATATATATACACATATCTTTATCTTTATATATAATAAAAGAAAAACTTTTTGAATGTCATACCCCTTTTTATGACGTCATATATTGACGTCATATTGACAACCTGACACATCTTCTCTCCAATACTGCTATCGCATCTCCTATCTCATATCCGTGATTTTCTATGATCTAATTTTTTGACGTCATATATTGATTCGATTTGTTTGTACTAATTTTTTATTTGTACCAACAACATCAAACAACATTCTTCAAACACCAAGGTAAATCTATTATTTGTATTATACCTGATTCATATCAATGGGGTTTTACCATAATTATTCGTATTAGGTGTTTTGCTATGGTGATTCATTTTGTGGGTTTTGTTTATTTGATGCTTCATTTTAATTTGTATAATTGTGTGATTTTAATTTCTTTTTTTGTTGATTTATCATGATGCTTCATATTAGGGTTTTTGTTATGATGATTCATTTTAGAGGTTTTGATAATTTCAATCTTCATATTACGGTTTTGTTAATTTGATTTAATCCCGGGATATAATTTTTGTAACTGTTCAATATATTTATCAAACATAATCTATGAAAAGTTGGCGGGTCAACCAAAACTGTTTCGACCCGTCTCCGAAAGTCACTCTTTTTCGCTATTATATATCCAGTTAATATAGCCTTGTGAAGAAAGCGAGAGTGGTGTAGAGGGAAATGGCAAATGATTTTTGTATGATCTTTTATGTCGTGGTTTTTTATGGTTTTTATAGTTTTGATTTGATTTTTTTGATTAAACGATCTATTGATGTTAGAAACATGGTCAATGAATTAAGTTGTTTAGGTAATAAATTAGGTTAGAATCACCGGTACAAAAGTGTGTTCGGTTCATGGTCGAGTTTGGGACTGAATCTGCTTTAAAATGGAACGGAAGAGATGGTGAACCGATATTGTAGGGTTGCTTCATGGTTATGTAGTGTCCCCTATCATGTTCTCAGTCCATCTTTGAAAAATATTGGTTCTTCGTTTATTTGAATGAAACGGAGTTGTTTAGGCAAGAAGTTAGTCTTAAGTAACTATTCCAAAATGTTTAGTCTTGACCAGGTTCAGTTGTCAACCGAAACCGATACTATATGGTTCCAGGTCCGTGTTTGGACTCTTGAACATTGCACGCCCCTAATTGCTTGCATAGATTAGAATGAGGTCTAGGTTGCTACTCCAGTATGATACTATGACTGATGCAGTATGATACTGATGTACACATACAACCGTGAATCACAATCTCCTGCATAGATTATAAGCATTTATATATATCATTGCAAAATGAGGTCTTGGCTATGCATATTTTTTAGAATGATTTTAGGCACATAAAATGGTATTTTCATAAGTATGTGTATGTGTTGTACCAAAACTGCTATATACCCATCTTTTTCATGTAGAATGTTTGTTGGTTCATTTAACCTTAGATTTCCTTTTGTTATTTTCATCATGACGTTTTGTATGTTTTTGTTTTACAACTCATCAACGGTTTGTCTTATTAATGAAAAGTCGAATGTCAAGATTTTACTCCTCGATCATTCTGTAAGATTTTATTTTTGAAGCATGGAATTTATACTAATCACATTATTAAGAACTTGTAAATTAAATGAAACCCATTATTGCCACTCATACATACAAAAACATAGTGTAATCATCCGAACAAATCTGCATAACCATTGTCTTTAACAGGAAGACAATTTATCCAATTGAATAAGGGCATGTTTTACACATTTTATGTCAAGAACTTGCATACAAAAGTGCATCACTAGCATAAAGTCATAACTGAAGTAAATGAATACGAAGAAGGGAAAGAAAGCTTTATTTTATGTTATTTTATTATCACATAAACCATATTAGATCATGTATTAATATCTATAATAATACTGTTGATTATATGTATTCAGGTCAATGGATTTGTGAGCCAATATGTCATGGGTCGGGTCAAACTGCAGTTATGTAATGGAACAAGATTCAAAGGTTCGAAGACTCAGCGGTTATGTTATTCATGCTCATATAAAACTCGAACACATATAGGTATTGCAGCTATAATTCCAAGAATGTAACTTCGCTCTTTATGCAAAAGGCTACCCTTATATTAATAGAAGACCATTGCACGTGTGTTTTGCATTAACTAGCAACAAGAATCAAGAGCAATCTCTATCGAATGTTGGAATTATTTTGGCCTAAACTTGTATTCACACATGAAAAAATTTATGTTGCAGTTTCTTCTTTTAAAAGTCGCAAAGGTCTGAAGGCATTGATCAAACTCTGCAAGTTGCTTATCATGATAGTTTTAAAAAAAAATGATACTCAAAAGATTTACTGAATGTTGTTTTTACTGGAATTGATTATTCTTAATTTCTAAGTATGTAAATTCCTCTAGATGGTTATAGCTCAACTTGATAAGCTTATAAACTAAAGAAAAAAAAACGTGATCTTATAATTGTTTTCAAAAGTAACGTAAGCTCACAAGCCTACTTTAATTTGCTACGAACATGGCAAAATGAGATTCTTGGGTGTGGTTGGGTAATGGGTTAATATTTGTTTCGGGTCAAAAAGGGCCAATATCAAATCAAGCCAAAACCAGGTGGTGGTGAATGACGAAAGAGAAAAAGGAAGGAAGATTACGCCAACTAGTCTTAAATAGTGTAAATTGTGTAGGTAATATGTCAGAGCTTCTTACAAAACTCGGTTTCAGTCTTTGACATAGGAGAATTAGGAATGACGTATGTGTTCATGAGATCATCATGACGGTACTGGTCTTGATCACTTGATTGAACCTTACTTGTGTTGGCCAGTGACGAATTGCCTTGAAGTTCTTCATAAACCATATATGCACCAGGGCTAGGAGGCAGGAATGATCCTGGTGGCCCAGGAATCGGTATCAGATCCAGATCCTCAATGTAATTTCTTTGATAATCAGTATCATTCATGCAATTTTTAGTGGTAAGCCGAATTGTTAATGCAGTCGTGTCTGCAATGAGTGGTCTTGAAGGTAAAATACAATGATTTAGTACTGGTATGTGAACAGAATGTGACAGACTCTTTTTTTTGTCGATATATGTTAACTTTTATACTCGGTACGTTGTGTTTTACATGTGCCTTAGTCATGGTATCAGTTGTCATTCTTGTGGGATTGTTTGCAAAGGATTGAGATAAGTAAATTATGGTTGACTTTTGCTCCTTTTCTTGCTTTGTGGTTCTTTAGTCTCGGAGGTATTGGATTATACAACCTTTTTTACATGATATACATGTCGTCAAGGCTATTAATCCATTTATTATCTATTGGTTCTTAAAAAAGAATTTCATCGAGGCGTGGTCGTCTCTTGGTAGTTGTGTTTTATGCATTACAAGTATGTTGATTTGACTACAAATTGTGGTCAAGTTATCATCTTTATTCAAAACCTCATTCAAAAGATAAAATTCTAGCCCTTTTCTATATTATGACGTGACTTATGTGAGCTTTTCATTCTGTGAGCGGAAGCAATGTTTGATGATTTAGGCCATTTTTCTGTACCATCCATTCAGGTTTGTCTTTGTTAACATAATTAACATGTTAGAAGAGGTTGGTCCAACCTACAAACAAACACCTTATTTTGTCATTTTACCTTGAATCATACAAACAATTAATGTTTTAAATAAGATTAAAAGAATTTATACAACTTTGATATATATATATATATATATATATATATATATATATGCAATCTTCAGTGTTAAGCCGGATTGTGATGTTTGCAATGTTTTCATCTTGTGAGTAAAACTTGTAATATTCATTGTACAACAAGTTCCTCGAAGTAATAAAACTTCTCTCAATACAAACTTGATTGGACAAAACCAGGACCTGCTCAGTTCTATTAGATTCTGAAGTTATCTTGAGCCCTCTCGAAGAAGAATCCTCATTTGAAATGTTGGATGTAACAACTTTTTCTTCTTGTCTTCTTCCATTATTGATTTCTGTTTTGAGTCTATTTTGTATACCTTTGTTTTACAAATGTAATAGTTTAGGCTATATTAGGGATTTTTAGGAGATTGTTTATTGAAATAGTGTTGCTAATATATACAGACATGTTGAGCATAAAGATGAATATATGTATGTTGTGTATTTTTTGAGTTATTTCTAACTAAGAATTTGTATATTGCCACCCGCGAAACCCGCGGGTCTATAGTCTAGTTACGCATATATAAGCATAGTCAAACCGATATACGAATGCTACTGTACTAGATTGCCAGGACAATGGACATGTCGTTTTATAACTCTTGTCATCCATGTTCGTCATTGATCATCATTATGAACACTTTTATGTATTATATATATATATATATATATATATACATATATATATATATATATATATATATATATATACACACACACACACATATATATATATGTGCAGAACCATTTTTTTTGTATTAACCACTTTTGACAAAAGAATTTTGTTCTAAATTTAAATATTTCTTTTTAAATCAAAAGGGTATAATAGGAAAAAAACATTTTGGACTTTTTTTTGTATTTTTTTATTAAAAAACGTTTTTTTTAATACCCATTAAATTTTGGATATTTTTAATTTTTTCCCAGATACAAGTTTTTTTAAAAATAAGGTGCATATATGTTTTTTTAATTGTAAATTTACGTACTACAAATTAGCCATGAAACTATTTTTTTGCTTAAAATGGTAATTGCATATATGTTCTAATATACATTATCTTCGAATATTTATAACAAAAAACATAAGCATAACAAGTTTTTTTGCTTAGAATGGTGTTCTAGTATACATTATCTTCGAATATTTAGACCTAAAAACATACCATATATCTCAGTGTAATCTCTAAATTTATGAGAAAGCCAAAACATAAATGCAATATACAAAACTTGATATCAAATAAAATACAATTTAAATACAAATATATATTGTTAAATACATATGTGCAAGAGATTTAAAAACATGCATTCGCTATTGGAAGAACATGAGTGCACGCTTCGAGAACATATATGCACGGCTTCGAGAACATATATGCACGGCTTCAAGAACATTTATGCACCATCTAAAAAGCATAAGTGAATCCATTAATGATCTTGACCACACATTGTCATTCTTATGATTCCCTGAAACAAATAGCATTGTAGTCATAAACCAAATAAACTGTATGATTTTAAAATATGTAAATATGAAATACCTTAAATGCCCTTTTTTCTTTTACCGATCATCACATGATATTTCAATAATTACCATCATGCCACATCAATTTATATCCATTGATCAAATAATCTAACGGTTTTAAAGTGGTTCTGTATAAAAAAGTGGTTCTGCAAAAAAATGCCACTATATATATATATATAAATATATATACATATATATATACACACACACACATATATATATATATATATATATATATATATATATATATATATATATA
>BQNB010115021.1:0-21641 GCA_026074375.1 Tanacetum coccineum
AAACGCGTACAATACTAAAAGATACATTGCGGATTTATTGACGACGTCAATAACCCTAAAACACGGGGTGTTATACTAAGATACTAAGTTAGTTAAAGTAGTTTCTTAAACTGGAACAATCCCTCTGGTAGGCTCCATATTCCTGCTGTCTTGATTCCTTTGAAAAGTGTCCTCTCTTATGGCAGTTGAAACACTCCACCTTGGACTTGTCAAACCCAATTCGTTCTTTGTTGGCCATGTCTAGCTTCCTTCTAGTATTCTTCAGGAATATTCTTGCGCTTATAGTCAGTATAGCAATGTTCCACCACAAATCCATCTCTTCTAGATCATCAGGATTGATTTGTTGTAGATCTTCATTATCTAGCTATGGAATACTTGGTTGGCTAGTAAAGAAGGAATAAATCACAGCATCACTTAAATTTTCAATAGTTGTTAAGCTAGCAGCAGCACCTTGAGTGCTAGCAGTATTAACACCCTGAGCAGTATTAACTGCTCTAGTTGCATTGTTAGTGCTGCTAGAGGACAGAAAGGCTACATTGTGTGAGTTTGTGGTTGAGCTAGATGTTCCCTTGACCTCTGATTCATAAGCCTTCAGATTGGTGAAAAGGTCATCCAAACTCAATGTCTTAATCTCTGGTTTGTTCATTCACACAATAGTATGCATAGTCTATTCTTGTGACAAACTTCTCAAGAACTTCTGATTGATGTCTTCTTGAGGGATAACTTCACCATGCATCTGCAGTTGACTAATTAGCTTTTGAAGCCTTTTATAGGTTTGCTCAATCACTTCTGTGCTAGATGCAGCAAAGTTTTCATACTGCTGTTTTAGAAGATTTTTCTGAGTTTTCTTTGTAGCAGTATTACCTCCAAATCTGTTCTTAATTTCCTACATCAGTGTCTTAGCATCCTTGTATGAGTTGAACTTTAATTGATGTTCTTAATTTCCTGCATCAGTGTCTTAGCATCCTTCTTAATTTCTTGCCTTCATTTCTACCTTTCTTTGTGCCTTCTCTTCAACACTTGTAGGAGGGATAGCAGTCTCCTTACCATCAACAAGTTTTGTTACTATGGGTGCATTACCAATTTAGAAAATAATTTTTACTTACCAATGATTAATTATGACTACTCGAATAGTTGAAAAATAACTTATAAGTGTTGGAAATTATTTGACCTTGAAGATGGGGTATTAATTTATAAAGACGATTTCTCATCAGAAAACATTTTCACAAATCAACTTGTTAACTTAAGACTTATATTTAGTTAACCAGACCAAATGTGTCACTCAATAATTTCAGTTATCATTATATCAAGCTTATTTTGGTTTATCAATTTTATGAAAGTAGATTTCTCGCACAGATGTTTTAAAGACCATAGACAAATCTTTTAAAACCCCCACATAGATCATAATGGTCTTTTGACCCTCTATACCGATATGATTATATAATCTAAGTTGATAAGCAAAAATAGATAAGATGGGATATAACAGGGTTGCAACATAAGCTTTAAAAAATAAAAAAAGATTTTAAAGCTGATCATGATATACCAAAAACTTCATTCATTATCGTAAGTTTTCACCGAGAGTAGTCATGGAGAGATTTAGCCTCTCATGTAAGGGGTTTCATAACAAAAGTACTCATTACATAAATTTCCATTATTTCAATAACAAGGTAAGAAAACTTCTTCGTTCTTGATCGTTAGATCTTTTCTTCAAGGGAAAAGGTGTTTCTTGGTGTTTTGGTGAAAGGGGAGGGGTATGTGTGTGTAGAATGAGTGGAAATGGTTGTGAGAGGGATGATAGGAATGAGAAATTTCATCTCAATTTATAGGCAAATTTGGTGAAAAAGATGATCGCAGCTTAATGTAGTGCGGCAAGCTTGGTGAGTTAATGCGATAGCATTTAATGGACTTATATTCGAAGTGCGGCGCATTACAAATAAGTGCGGTGGTTTGAGGAAGTTAATGCTATAGCATTTTAATGACTTTAATTCTTCAATCCTTGGTAAATGTGTTTGATGTCGCACCAATATTGTAAGTGCTGGCGATGTTTGATCTTTAGAGGAAATGTGCGTAGCGCCATATGTAACAAGGTGCGGCAGATTATTGTGCTTTTTGGGCTAGTAAATCTGTCTTTTCTTGTATTCGCTCTCAAAGTGATATAGAATTTCTTGAGTTCGGTCTTTAGAGTCTTAAGTTGAACTATAAGCAAATTTTAGCTTAGTTAAGTATTCGGATAAGTTCACGAGAAATGATCAAATATATTATTAATAAAAGCACATAGTAAAACATGTTTAATTTGGGCAATTAATTTAAATCCCTCCACACTTAGCTTTATTGCTTGCCCTCAAGCAATGGAAGCGAGAAATTAAATATTTATCGTGACGTGGAGAAAATTTGATTTTTTTTAAGAGAACGAGATGTTATTTTAGATAACTTTTCAGGGCATAGACATATAACACCCCCCCCCCCCCCCTTAGCACCTTAATTGGCACGCCCGATAGTGTTTGATTTTAAAATTCACTCAGCCACTCAAATAGGGTTTAGATATGTTTTTGTGAAGAACACTCAATTTGCACAGACATAATCTAGACAGCTGCCATAGGCTTTGTATTAACCACATACAACCTGACCCGAAGGATGGTATGAAAACTTTGGTACTAGAGAGGATCCAATCTTCATGCGCCGAACATAAGCCTTTATTTCTTTGAATGATTATAACACATATTTTTTACTTTTTTTTTCATACCATGATGATAATTAAGGCTTGGCACATGACTTCTTCAATCAATTTTCAGATACTTCAGCAACATAGCATTCTTGCAATAACATAGACTTGCGGGATACATTACATGTGATAGCTTGGTCTAGTGAATTGATGTTTAAGCACAAAGTCTCTAGAGCTTCTTAAATTATCGCTCTCTCAAATACAATTATCAACAATACCAATATTCCAGGTTAAAGGCGACAAAGGACATACATGACACACATTCATAATGATGGAATAGACACATATGACAGCATTCAAACCTTAACTCAAACAAGCTAAATGCATCATTATCTTAAGGTACCCAAAGGTCGTGCAATTGAACCAAGAGCGAGTACGAATGCTCCTCTTTCTACTTCTACACCTTCTAATTCTTTTGAATTTCAACAACTCGCCGCTTCTCTTGAAGACAAAATGGATATTCGAATGAGCCGATTAGAAAAGATGATTTGTGAAAAGAATGCTACGACTCCTGCTACTGTCAAAGCAGTTGAGGAAGTTTGTGTCACATGTGGTTCAAACCATAATTTCAATAATTGTCCGTTAACAAGGAACGATTTTCCCGTTTTTCATGATAACATTCATCAATTCTAACAAACCGCCGCCGTTGGCAATTTTGTTCAAAGGAATCCTCCTAATTTGGCAAACCAAATGAGACCACCCGGTTTTAATCAACCAAATGTTCAAAACAACCAAGGGAACCAAAGCCGATATCAAGGAAACAATTTCAATTCGAATCAAAACCGTGGAGGCAATTTCAACCAAGGACAAGTTTACCAACCTCCAACAATTCAAACCCCAGCTTATCAAGCTCCTATTCCCCAAATTCAAGGTGTTTCAAAAACGGATTTTGATAACTACGTCAAGGCAAACGATGCGGTATTGAAGAATGTTCAAAATCAAGGACAAAATTTGCAAAATCAAATGGCTAATGTTACGAGTTTGTTGACAAGTCTTTGTAATAATTTCAAAAATTCAGCCTCTACTTCGAATTCAGGAACTCTTCCAAGTCAAACCGTAACTAACCCTCGTGAGCATGTTAATGCTATCACCACACGAAGTGGTAAAACTTGTGAAGGACCTTCGACTCCTCTTGTTCCTACACCCGTTGTTTCTATTCCTTCAAAGGAACCCGAACAAAACCCGGAGACGTCAATGGACAAAGTGCAAAAACCAAGTTCAGAAAGTACCGCACAAGTCCCACCTCCGGAGGAAGAAGATTCCATTTTCATTGAAATCCCAAAACCAAAAGCAAAGAAAACCGTTAATGTTGAAATTCAAGATCTTAATTCTCCAAGACCTAATTCGTATCAATCTAAACTTCCATATCCCGAGAGGATGAAAGTGAGAGAGAACGATAAACCAAGTGCTCAACATAGCCGGTTCTTGAAGATGTTCAAACAACTCCGTTTAGAGATTGGATTGAAAGATGCTCTCGTCGAAATGCCAAAGTTCAACAAATGGTTAAGCTCGTTGCTAAGGAACAAAGAGAAACTCGAGGAGATCGCCATTACGACCGTGAATGCCGAATGTAATGTCCGCTATTCTCTCTTGACAAAGTTCTGAGAAACCGAAGATCCAGGGAAATTTTCTTATTCGTTAGTTTTTGTGGTCTACTAAGGAATTGATAGGGAACTAGTGCTTTAGCCGGAATTCCGGACTAGCAAAAATCTTTTACCTCTTCTATCTACAAGAAACTTTGGACTTGGAGCTTCTGACACCACCCGAATAGGAACTCGGAGCTTGTAACCGTTCGATAGCACTAATGGGTTATAGCGAGGATGTTTGTGTTAGAGTTGGACGGTTTCACTTTTTGCTGATTTTGTTGTGGTTAATTTTGAACCAGACCCAAGAGTGTATTATTTTAATGGAGACCTCTTCCCTCGCACCGCAAATGCTCTATAGATCTATATGTCGGAAAAATAAACATTAAGAGTAGAAGCGATGAACCGTCTTTATGTTGAAAATTGAGGAAAAGAAAAAGAATAGCAATTTGTCCGCTTTATCTGTCATGGATTTTTCGAAAGATGAGCATTTAGTTGGCAGTTAGTACCACTATCATTCGTGCTCTTCCTCCTAGTTCTTCTCCGGTGAAGACTAGTGATAATCTTGAGGAGTTCGCCGATGAACTCACTCTTCTTAAAAAAGACGTTCATGTAGAAAATTTTTAAGTTTATTCAAACCCTCTTTTCAAATTTGCTAACAACTTCACCTTTAGCAACGTAAATCCTCTCTTTAACGAGATGGATGAAGATGTCGTAAACAAGAACTCCAACGTTTCAGATGAGCCAATTTTACTTAACACACCTTTAACCGATAAGGTTGAGTGTTTTGCTCCAGAAGACGATATTGATGAAATCGATGCTTTTCTAGCCATGAAAGTTTCTTCTAATTTTGAGGAAGGTTATTTCGATTCAGAAGGAGACGTAATTTTTCTTGAGAATCTACTTAGTGATGATACCACCCATAATCTCGCTCCAGAAGTGATTCCGATCATGAACCAGAATAAAATGAATCTCTCGATTACTTTTTCTCCAGGAGTGATCCTCATCACATGCGTTTCCCTCGGTGAAATTTTGACATTCCTTCAAGGATCGTTCAGTGAACATGAAGATTATCTTAAACGTATGACTTTGCTTGTGAGCTTTCAAAAGTTATGGTCACGGAAATTGTTCATGCTAATCCAAGTTTAATTATCGAGTCTCTTCCGTATCTTCCTATCCTGTTGTGTCGGGTAGTGAACCGTTCAGAAGATGATACGATATATTTCTTCGTTTCCAGATGATTTTTTAATTCCACCAGGTGTTGAGAATTGGATGATTCGAGAGAAGATAATGAGTTCCTAACCTGTATCATCATGACAACCCAATAATCTACGTCCTCCACCGGGAACCACAGATGTTTGCTTAAACTTTTAGAGCCCAATTACGGCTATTGAATGATGAGATTTTAACAAGGGGAAATTGTTTTATCAATAAATGTTGAAGATGTAAATACCTTCACATTGTCATTTTGGACTTTTCTTTCATTTTACCTACCCGAGGATTCTCCTGTTTATTCTCTTCTTCGGGTGTGAAGACACCATTTTTGACCCCGGCATTCCTTCCTTTCATTTTTCTTATCTTGGAAACCGGGTGGCATTTTCAATGGAAGTTTCTTGTTCTAAGTATTGCTCTCCCTAAGGACAAATAAATGCAGGGATCGAGTCGAGCTTGCGACTCGGTGACAAAAAACAAGCCGCTTCGTGGGAGGCACCCCATGCCTATCCTTTTCTATTTTTCTTTCTATAATATGTTGTGTTGTGAGAAGGCTTGTACTCTTCCGTTCTTTATGTTTGTTGTTTGTACTTGTGATGTTTCAGCTGGAAGAACCAAATTTTCTGAAAGACTTGTGTTTAGTGTTTTTGTCACGTTCACTCGAGGCTTCCTTAGCCTGTGTTTGTAACTTAGTTTGGGGAAATCCGATATCCTTTCATCTTATCGATTCACGTTTATCTTTGTATAATTAATAAACGGCTACGCTTCTGCGTAGAAAGTAGACGCCTAAACATTGAGGACAATGTTTTCATTTTAGTTTGGGAAGGGAATCTATCGATTTGATGTTGCTTGTTTATTGTTTTGTTCTCGCGTACCCCATTTTCCCGCAAAAATAGCAAAAATTTCAAAATTTTGTAGGAAAATATAAAAAATATAAAGAAAAATATAAAAAATAAGTGCTTTTGTCACAATTTTGACTTTCTTGCTGGGTAAGAATAAGAGTAAATTTTGACCCGATCGAGCGTGTTGAGCTCTAGCTTGCTTCTTAACTTTTTAGGTAAGCGTTCGCTAATGCGCAAGAACGAAAAATGATAGAGTTAAGTATGAGTGGGATGCTAACAAAGATTATGGAATATCTTAAGAGACTCTGTATGTTAACTTGTTGAATTTTTATCACCATAGCTTTAACGGATTAATATACGTGCTGTTCTTGAAGATTAAAACCTTAAATCAAAACAAATTTTTATATATAGCCAAAATTTTAGGTCTTAGTTTCAAATTTATACTTGAATTTTTCAAAAAGAAGTCTTCTTTTATATTTATAAATATAAAAAAAACTAAAAAATAAAATAAATTAAAATAGATATAATAATAAAAAGTTGTGGGTTGATAAAAAAGCCTTTACTACCTTTGCGCGTCAGAATCGATGTGTGGTAGTTTCTAAAGGAAAAGCCCATTTAGTAAGAATAAAAATCTGAGTAATAGTATGATTGCTACATCTTGTCGAGCGTGGCCGTTGTTATAGCTACTAAAAGGTCGAGGGTTACAATTGTCATAAAATTTTTTATGTTCATTAAGTGTTGAATTTAATAATTGACTTCTTTTTGTTTACAATTCAAATAGCTTTTGCACTTGATTATTTATTTTATAAGTTATGAATATCAAGGAAGCCTGAGAGTTTTTTGAAACCTAGGTTGTGAGTCCCGATACTTAGTCTCTGTGGGGTGTTCAATGGCACTGGTCACTTAGCCGCAAGGTTGGGTGTGTCGAGACCGAAGTAGAGAATGGATGATCTCGCCTTTAAAATCATTATTCTAAGGTGGAATGTAAAGCATAATATGTTGCAAAAAAGTTGATCCATGTTGAAAAATTCAGATAGCTCACTCCTTAAGATATAATAATGTCGGAGTAAAGGTTCACAGTTACAAATATGAGTAGTGTTCGCTCTTTACTGAATTAGCTATGATTTTGTTTTAAGCTTGGTTTTGATAAGTGAAAAGTCGGGAACGATGAATTTATCCTTTTTGGGGCATTCTCGTATTCGAAATGCATCTTGTTTTATGATCCCTAATAGTTATGAAAATAACAAAAGTCAAAATTATGTTAACTATATAAAAAAAAATTGGAAAAGTTTTAGAAAATAGGAAATAGGGGTGTTTTATAACTTGTGATTTCTTAGCTTTCTCCACAAATATCTTTGCTACTTTTCAAAGGTTTAGTTTGGGGAAGTTTCTGAGGTATTTGGTTATAAGGATGTAATTTTGGTGAGGACACGCAATCGTTTTTTAGTTTGGGAAAAATTTTAATAGGCTTGTAAAATACACATATCTGTTAACACCAAAATGTCCTAAATGACAAAAATACAGTGAAAATGGCCAAGATATGTGTGTTTTTGTGTTTGGTGTATGCAAGGTAGGGATTAAAGCAAAAATCACAGGAACGGTCAAAATTCGGGCAAACACGGACACGAGAACGGAAGAGCGTGCAAGAGCCGGAAGCCAAAGTCAAAAAGTCAACCTTGGTCAACTCTCAGTCAACTATCAGTCAACAAAAGTCAACACAAAAAGACAAAATCCCAAGTTTCAAATTCAGTCCCTTAAGTTTCAAAAGATTACACAAATGGTCCTTGAAGTCTAATGGGCCTATTATCCTAAAAAAACCTCACGGTATCAAAAGCACCAACACAAAGCCTAATATCAACCCATAACCCTTAAATGATAAGTTAGGGGGTGATTGAATTGCCAAAAAAAATGATATGAGGTATTATACTTGGTTTTAGTGGTTATGTTTCAAAATACAAACAGGATTAAAACTTGCATAAACCCAAAGTTTAAAATCTTTTACCCCGAAAGTTGAAATTGGGACTGCGAAAAAATAAGTTTTTACTGTCTTCATATCGTCCCAAATCATGCCCTCTCCATAATATCAACAGGCGTTTCTCAAAATTAATAGGTACAAAAGGGCTCTTCAAGGGTTCATTTTTAACACGTGCAGAGTCACACGTCATCAAGATCACCTCATTGGTCTAATTCTCACACGAAAGGACAGTTGGCATGATAAATAAAAACAAGCGGAGAAAGGGGTTTTATGCTAGATACACTCAAACGAAAGCACATGTTAATAAAACCACGGTATGGCAACGCTGGCAATCATGTGAGCTTCATTTGGGATCCAACGGATGAGGATTTTACATCCATCATTTGAAGGATCCTCTAACGCCAAGAATTGAAGGAGGATAACAAACTTTGGGCTAGTAGGTTCTTTGGCAGGCTATTTAAAGCTTCAATTAACACACCGTATGTAGATTTAGCTGTTCACTTTTTTAGTTTAAATTGTATTTTAATTAAGCTTAATGTTTTAGTTTATGTTTTAGCTTAATCCATTGTAATTTTCATTTCAGTAGTGTTATAAAGCTTTTAAGATTATGAAAATGAGTTTTTTTCCTAATCTCTACTGCAATTTCATATGCTTTCATTTTATGTCACGATTATCTAGCTCTGTATAAGCTCTTAAGTCTATAAGCTTCGCGATTGCGCTTAATAAGTCCATTCTAATCATAACTTAAACTATCTAAAATTAGGCTAATAATAAATACCTTGACTATGGACTTATAAGCTTTTGGAAAGGTGAGCCAATCTTGGAAGGGCTCACAAGGACTTATTGGCTTTTCTTGATAAGCCAGAGTTGTTTGAAAACGCTCTATGAGCCTATGAGCTTTCTGTTTAGGAAGCTATTGGTTAGTTATCATTTAAAATTTCCTGTTTTTATTTTCTAGCTTAAATTAGGCCTTAGTTACCTAGATGCTTATTCTTTGCTTTATGTTAAATTGCTTTTCTAGTGCTTAATTTGTGCTTATTTCATGCTTAGCTCATCTACTTTTGCTTATTAGATATATTGCTTATCTGTTTTTGCTTAACATTGCTTATTTAGGGCTTATTTGTTAAGCTGTGAGCCTTTTCTTATTTTTCCTTTGATCTTTATAGCTTTTTAGATTTTCCTTGAATTTTTGTTAATTTTCCATTAAATAGATTATTTTTAATCATTTATCTTAGGGATTTAATTTTCGGAAAGGAAAATTATTATGACAATATAAAATTAGTTTCAGAAAATATACTAAAAAATAGTTTTTTTAGTTTTATAAAAAGTTCTTTTTGGTTTCATTCAGAAAAACAATCATTTTTACCCTTTTAGATTTTAATTTTCATTTTTGGCTTTCTATTTTTAATTTTAAAATAGGATTTTAATTTTAAAAATAGGTAAAAATAGTTTTTCTGAGTTTTTAATGTTCTTTTAACTTTTCTAAGTTTAAAATCATTTTATTAATTTTTACTGATAATTTGCTATTTTTAGGGATTTTAACTAGATTAAAATAGTTTTTTATTCATAATAAATTCAAAAATATCAAAAAAAATATTTTTCTTTTTCTTAAAATTTTATTTAGTCTTATTTTAGGTTTAGAAATTTTGTTTGCATTTTTAGGAGTTAATTTTAATGTACTTGCTTATTTGTCGCGTTTTATTTGTTCCCTTTAATTATCTTAGTTCATTAATTGCTTATTTTAATTGGTAGATATAAATAATCAAATCTCTCTTTTCTCGTATTCAAATCATAATCCAAACTAAAGCGAGGATTCAATTTCACAAGTCATTGGGGAAACGACCCGGGAAAGCATACTTCCCGGTTAAATATACGTATTATATTATATTATATATATTTTGAAGGATGTTAAAGAGGTCATCCAAACTCAATGTCTCAATCTCTTGTTTGTTCCTCCACACAATAGTATGAATAGTCCATTCTTGTGACAAACTTCTCAATAACTTCTGATTGATGTCTTCTTGAGGGATAACTTCGACATGCATCTCCAGTTGACTAATTAGCTTTTGAAGCCTTTCATAAGTTTGCTTAGTCACTTCTGTGCTAGATGCAACAAAGTTTTCATATTGCTGCTTCAGAAGATTTTTCTGAGTTTTCTTTATAGCAGTATTACCTCCAAATCTGTTCTCAATAGCCTGCATCAGTGTCTTAGCATCCTTGTATGAGTTGAACTTTAATTGATGCTCATTAGGTAAGGCAATCAACATAGTGCTTCTTGCCTTCAACTCTGCCCTTCTTTGTGCCTTCTCTTCAACACTTGTAGGAGGGATAATAGTTTCCTTACCATAACTAGTTTTTGTTACTATGGGTGCATTACCATTTTCTACGATCTCCCATAGAGTGTAATCAATGCATTATAGGTACTGCTCCATCCTCATCTTCCAGAGATCATACTCACCAGGTTGGAGTATGGGTAGCTTGATGGTTTGAGTAGATTTAGAATCCATTGCTTCTTAAAAAAGTAGATCTTGTGTGTAGTAAAGTTTCTTCTTTTCAAAGCTTCTCACAAGCTCTGATATCACTTGTTGATCCTAATAGAATAGATCTTACTTAGCTTGTATAAGGCTAAGTTGTATTGAATAAATCCAAAACAACTATGGTAGAAACTTTGATTGTGAATATCAAAGACTATGCGGAATCTAGTCAATGATACTAAGAATAATTTCAATGAAACAGTAATAAATAAGATTAATAACAAACAATTTATCAAACTTTCAGCCTCAATATAATACGAACACTCTTAATAGTGTTAGGGTTACAAAACCTTGAAGCTATATTGATATCAAAACAAAACGATTTTTAGATGTCTAACTCTATGCCCTAGGACCTCCTTTTATACACCAAGGAGTCCTAACTGGCTTTTAATATTTTCTGAAGTTATCATGATCTTCTAAACAAATAACTTATACGTATCTTTTACAAAAATATCTCATACTTATCACATAAGCAATCTTTATCTTTTCTCTGATAAGTATTTGATCTCTTCTCTGTCAGCATAAACTCTTCCAGCAGTTGTAATCTTCAAGCAGTTGTAACTTTCACACCAACAGTAGTAACTTTTGTACCAGCAACACTAACTGTGTACAAGCAGCATTAACTACTTAGAAAGTTGTCTTCAATCTTCATCAGCAGTACTAAGTTACATTAGCAGTAGTAACTTGCAGTAGTAACATATACTAGCAGTAGTAACTTACACTAGCAGTACTAATATACACTAGTAGTAG
Organism: Tanacetum coccineum; assembly: GCA_026074375.1. Taxonomy (NCBI): domain Eukaryota; kingdom Viridiplantae; phylum Streptophyta; class Magnoliopsida; order Asterales; family Asteraceae; genus Tanacetum; species Tanacetum coccineum. The sequence continues at coordinate 11,619 of BQNB010115021.1, forward strand.
TAACTTACACTAGCAGTAGTAACTAGCAGTACTAACTACTAACATATTTTTCATTAAGATTACTAACAACACTAATTTATACTTAGCAGCAGTGACTAATACCTTAACAGTCTTAACTTCCATTTAGCAATAGTAACTTCCAAATAACATCAAGAGGCTTTTAATCCTAACATTTAGGAACCCCAATAGAGGTAGAACCTTTGAAAGAAACAAAACTAAAGGAAGTAGGCTTGAATTTTAATCACAACACTCCTTTTAGTTCTAGGATGAAGGTAGTAGATTATTTAACAACTCAAACACCGCCTTCACCTCACGTGGAAAATTCCCATCCTAAAGGTATGTATAGTTATTATAACTCATGTATAAATGACCCTAAGAGAAATTACAAATTTAAACCAGGTTTATTAGGAAAAAACCCAAAGGAACTAAAAATGGGATATATCATGTCTACACCCCCCCGAGACCAAAGACTTTATGCTCGGAATGCTGAATTCTTAGAGAATAGTCTTATAGCTCAAGAAGCAAGTGGGAGTCTAGATGATCTTGAAATTATTCAAGAAGAAGATACGCATCCTTCTATAGACACTAGCTTAAATCATGAAGAGGATGATCAAGAAATTGATGAACCTCAAAGTGATATCATTCCCATTTGTAAGTCCACTAGGACACGCCGTGCCCCAGATCGAATGTGTTTACACGTCGATGCTAAGGAGTATGAGTTGGGGGATCTTGGTGAACCCGCTAACTATAAAGCCGCATTGTTGGATCCAGAATTTAACAAATGGCTTAATGCTATGAATGTGGAGATGCAATCCATGAGAGACAACAAAGTCTGGGAGTTAGTTGATCTTCCTCCTGACGGCAAAACCGTTGGTCATAAATAGCTCTTAAAAAAGAAGACCGACATGGATGGAGTAGTACACATATAAAGCTCGTCTAGTGGCGAAGGGCTTTACTCAAACCCCAGGGATTGATTATGAAGAAACCTTCTCTCCTGTTGTAGACACTAGAGCTATTAGGATTCTTATAGCCATAGCTGCGTTTTATGACTATGAGATTTAGCAAATGGATGTCAAAACTGCATTCCTCAATGGATATCTCAATGAAGAGGTATACATGGAGCAACCTGAAGGTTTTGTTAGTAAAAAATATCCTAACCAAGTATGCAAGCTCAAGCATTCCATTTATGGAGTTAAACAAGCATCTAGGCAATGGAATAAACGATTTGATGATGAAATTAAGAAATTTAGATTCAGTTAATATCGTGATGAGCCATTAATAACGGGATTTAACTAACTATGTAGTTAGTTAATAATACAACATTATAGGCTTTTTGGGTGGAATCTAAAAATTTACCAATTTAAACCAGTATACTCCATCTAAATCCTAGTACTCCATTAATTGTGGACACGAATAGATATACAAACCAAGTTCGAAAGTCTACAACATCACATGGCACACTCCATATTTTTGTTGAATGGGTAAACATTTGAAACGGATAAGTTAAATCCTCAAAATATATAATAAGAGTTTATTATGTGCAGTTATTATCAAGTAATTTCACAAAAGTATGCTTGAATTTTTTTAAATTTGAGCATAATTTAATCATTTTAGTCGTGAGATAATAGGACAAGTATCATTCTAATCCACCCCACTTGAATTATACAACATCCTTTGCTGTATAGATAAATCATTTTTAAATGGGAATTTTAAAAGCATTAAAAGAATGAGATACACCCCCTGATAAATTTTCTTGCTCGTAAGTGATTTCTGCCATGTCGATTTTATTGAGCAAGAATTTGATGTTGAATAGCCGTCTTGAGTTTTTTTCAAGACTTCAACACTTTAAATTTCCATAATTTGTAAATTCTCCACCAACATTCCATCGATTTTCTTTCTGAGTCCCTGTATAAAATATAGGAAAACTAGTGCAATTTCCTTTCTCCGAGTATTAATTCGTTAGACTCGAGAAAAAAACCTAAAACTGTACAGGAAGTTGATTACACCGTAATCCATTCCCAGGATATGCCCGTATTTGATACCTGTGACGCTGTAATTCTTGTAACGAGTACCCGTAAAGATGAGCTAAAAATAAAGACTTGATAATGTCCAGAAGGCTAATTACGCCTATCCATGAGGTTTTTTTGGATACCCGTATAGACAGTCTGAAAGACAGGCATGATACAAAATTAAAAATACAATTATAGTTTTGTCTCTCGCAAGCAATTTTCTTTATAGAACAGTCCTTTTAGTTAGACTCCTTCAGCTATGGATGACAAAAAATTATAGAAGCCTAGGGTGGTTTTATTCACATTCATCCCTCATTATCTCCTAATTATCAAACCTAGTTTTCTATATCCTCAATTATGGACTAATCCATACCCTCACCTCATCAATGGTGGGGTACAAAAACCGTAACATTGATTTCTCCTATGCTCCATGGTTCATTTGGATCATTTAGTTCAATAAATCCATGAAGTTCGTCTTTGCGATTTTATCTTCCTCAACTCGTCGCTCATTATCCTAGTTTCTAAACAAAGTTTCCCCTTTCTAACAAATCTAAATGCAATAGACCACTTAATTATATTACTAGTAGGTTATTTACTTTTAAATAAATATTTATCATTCCTAAAGCTTAAAGTTATCTTTGCTTTAAACACGTTTATAATAGCATGAGCAGTAGACAAGAAAGGTCTTCCTAGGATCAAGGGGGTCTTAAAATCCTTGAGGATATCTAAAATAATGAAGTCTACTAGGAAAGTAAATTTATCAATACTTACTAGCACATTCTCAACAACTCCTTTGGGTCGTTTCACTGTTCTATCATCCAACTCGATAATTAATTTAGTAGGAATCAAGTCTACTAATCCTAGGGTAGTATAGGTCGAATAAGGCATAACACTTACGCTTTCTCCTAAATCAGCTAAAGATTTATAGAAACACATATTATTAATGAAACAAGGTAAAGTGAAACTCCCTGGGTCTTTCTCCTTTTGAGGCAAGGCTTTGCCAAGAGGCTTTGCATCAGTGTAATAAGCTTCCAAATCTTTTGCTTCATCAGTTTACTTTAATTCGTCACAGTAATCAGCATTCAAGTGATTCAGAGAAGGTCCAGTCATTTTCTTTGACTAGAAAAATAAGTTTATGTTTTGTAGGTTTGATACGGCGTATTGGCTAGCATCAATACGGTGTATTGAAGGCTTGTCAGCTTTAACAGAAGTAGAAATCGTCTCATCATTAATTCTTAGCTTAATTACAGTCGAGCTTTATAAATTTCCACATAATTTTTCATGCAAAATAATGCTCATCTGCCTGACTTGAATCTCCAAAGCTTCGATCGAGGCTTTTTGATTCCTTAATGCGAAGTCCGTAAAGGCTCGTAATTCCTTAATCAAGTTGGTGTTTTCATCGTGACTTTTTGCAATCTTGGCCATGGACATGCTTAAAGATTCTTCCAAAGTAAGCTTCGTCATTGTTTCTTGTAATCTCTTCTTCCAAACTGATTCTCAAGATCAGTAATAAGGTTGAGTCCAAAACTAGGATGATCATAGACAGTTGTCTTGAGAGAGCTTCCTATCCAATTGTAATACTTGTTCCTGGTCTTTGAAAGGTTGAATGAGTTTCTCACGAACTCCTTGTAAACACATCGTCCTGAATCAAAGGACATAACATTCGCTATTATGCTTCGAAAGGAAGGTATTATGATAAAGCACGCTGGTTAACGAATACCAAAAATAAGAGTTGTTAATGTATCTCAAATAGCCTATACGCCGTATTCAATAAATCCTGGATATACGTCCGTATGGGACACTTTATAAATAGAATACGCGTATTGGTTTTGGAAATTTATATGCTTATCCAAAAGGATGGAGACGACGTTATTGGTTGAAAATAATTACAGCGTACTTGAATAATATGCAAAAAACACACACACAAATATGCAAAATATAATTGCTCAGAAATTCAAACACACTAAATATGCAAAAAGGAATTCTAAAATAAACTAAACTAAAACATTAATAAAAAGAATTAAACAACTTCATTCCCCGACAACGGCGCCAAAAACTTGATTGTGTTGTTGTGAGTAGGTATTTTATGTATCAAGTTTTACTATTTATTTTATGCCGACTATACCTAAAAACAACACTTTAACGGGCAGTGTACCCGGTCAAGATGTAGCTTCGTTGGTAAGTAGGGTGTCGATCACTAAGAGCGAGAGCGTTAATATCTAATCTATCAGTATTTTAGTTATCTAAGTTAAACCTAAAACTAATGCAAAAAGGGGGGGGTTTAGCCTGAGAGACTGGCACAGTTTTTGGTATCTAACTTAAGGTTTTGATGACAATTAACACACACAAGGCGATAGACAAAATATAAAGATGCGGTGAAGCCTAATGTAAGGGAAACGTATTAACCATATTTATTCCAATTAAAATGCAGGTTTGTTTATTAGTGCAATGATTGCTTATTCTTGATGGCGGCATACATTCTTATGACCTTAGGCGTTACTTCTTTATTTAAGACAATAGTACGAGAAATTTCTTATACACATATAAACGCTATCCCGCATAAAGATCCTTTTATTAATTATAATCTATCTTAGGATTAAAGAAATGGGGATCTTTTGTTTAAATAAAACACCCTTAGCTCTATAGACTTTAACAACTTATGCTTTACGGTATTTTATATAAGTGTAGCTCAGACTATCCAAACCAAAGACAAGGGAATCAGAACGTTTATTGTTAGAATTATTCTAGGTCACCTACTGGTCTAACTTGTTCACTAAACCAAAGGCTCTATCTGATATCTAGTTAAGCTACAAGTGATATCTTTAGACACGGATTTAGCAGGACTTTATTTGTTGATCTAATTCACCTATATAAATTATCTATGCGAGAACTATCCTATTCTAGGTAAAGCTACACGCGATATCTAAGATACGGATTGTAAACGTCATATTAAGCCCATAAACGAGTTTCATGTGATAAATACTTAACTTATATAACCAACGATAAATTAAGCTTCGAGATAGACAAACCAAACATGAATTCTTCTTAATATGCTAATACCTTTATGGTTCAGTCAATTACCCTTGTGATGAATGCAAACATAATAATCGAATCAACAGCAGAGGTAAACTAAACGAGTTAAAGAATGATACCAAAGATATTGAACGATTATCAAGAGGTTAATGAGAATATACAAGGGTTTCTTTTGGATTAATAGTATGTTGCTGCACCTTTCTTTGCTTCTTTTTGTCTTCTAAACATGGGACCTTGTGGTTAATGCACACCTCCATATCTAAAACTAAGTTTAGGGTCGTCTATTTATAGTGTCTGAAAACTAGTCGATACGTCGTATCCGGCGATGTGGGATACGACATTTGGGGATTTCTTGGAGTAAGGACTCTCCGTTTGATATCTTCCAGAGTATTCACTTCTTATATCTTGAATACGGCATATTGAATTCTTTGGATACTGGTGTATTGGATTATTTTCCTTTCGGTGGTCTTCTTGAAGTAGTAGGCACAAATAACACTGTATCCTCTTGATGGATTACGGCGTTATAGGTTGTCGAATCCATTTTCTTCCATATTTCTTCGGTTAAGCTCTAGAATGCGTGGCCTTTTAGTTAACTTTCACCAAGTACTCCATAATTACTGCAATTCTTAAATATAAACGATTAAGTAATAATTCTTTGCAATAATCATACAAAATAGGTTAGTTACATAGGATAAATGATGCTATAAAAGTGACATTATTTGATGTCATCAGGTGCCTTGCGTATTTTTACAAACACCAACACAAAGGGAGATAAGTTTGAAGAAAGGTGGAAACCAAAGGTCTTTCTTGGATACCCACCGAGAACTAAGGGTTATAAAATCCTTGATCTTGAGACCAGAAAAATAATAGTTAGTAGAAATGTTGATTTCTATGAACAAAAATTCCCTTTTAAAAATATTCAAGAAATTAATTTTGATTGTATCGAGGAACCAATAAAATGTCATGATTGCCTTGTTTATCACGATTCCGTTCAGCCCTTTCCCACGCCAAGGTAACAAACTCTAATTGTAGATAAATACAAATGGATTCTACCAGATTAAGAAGGAAATGAGCACCTAACGATTGTCTCACATGAGCCGCACAATTTGGAAAAAATAATAATAAAAAAAAAAAAAAAAATAAAAAAAATGAATCAGGCCCTGAAAATAATGTTTGGAGGCCTGATGAAATGTTTTTGAATAATGAGGATGAGATAAATGAGTTGGTTGATGAAGCTGAAAACCAAGCTGAGACAAGACCCACTCGAACAAAATCTCAGCCATTGAAGTTTAAAGATTATGTTATCCAAGTTCCCCCTTCAGTCAAACACCCGACATCAACATCCAATCAGGTTACCTCCATGGTACGCTACCCAATCTCGAATTTTGTTTCTTATAATAAGTTTTCCACTAATCATAAAGCCTTCTTATCGGTCATCACTAATAATGATGAACCCAAGTGTTTTGAACAAGCTGCACAGGATGCTTGATGGCGTGAAGCCATGCAAAATGAGGTCAAGGCTTTAGAGAAAATAGTACTTGGACTTTAGAAGATTTACTAGAAGGAAAACAAGTTATAGATTCGAAATGGGTCTACAAGATCAAATTCAATCCAAAAATGGACGCAGTTGAAAAGGTACAAGGCTCGACTAGTTGCAAAAGGATTCACTCAAATGGAAGGGGTGGATTATCATGACACTTTCGCACCGGTCGCTAAGCTGGTAACCGTTCGCACTTTATTAGCGCATGTGGCGTGAAGAGGAGATGGATTATTATTTCAGAACAATGCCTTCCTGCAAGGAGACCTAGATGACAAAGTTTACAGAAAAGTCCCTATGGATTTTTATAATGATAATGACACTCATGTATTGTCGGCTGAAGAAAGTCTTTATACGGGTTAAAGCAGGGTCTCACGCAATTGATATCACAATGTTCACCACTTTTCTCTGAAGTCTAAATTTTAGACAATCTAAGGCGGACCACTCAACTTTATTCATTTATGATGGCATGGTAGCATAATTGGTTGGTGTTCTAATTTACGTAGATGATTGCCATCATTTACACAGAAAACATTCTCATCAAAATTCAAGAACTAAGAAAGGCTCTGACACGATGAATTCAGCGTTAAGTTCTTGGCCCATCGATGTATTTTCCTTGGGATAGAGGTAGCAAAAACAAGTGATGGTCTAGTTCTAAGCCAAAGAAAATATACGTTGGACATTCTGGAAAATAGCAGGAAGTTGGGGTATAAACCGAATGCCTTTCCTATTGAACAAGGCTTGAAATTAGACAAAGGAGAAAGTGAATCACGAGTGAATGAAAGTCAGTATCATCGACTCAATGATCGATATAACACCCCGTGTTTTAGGGTCATTTACGACGTTGTATAATCCACTATTTATTTTTAGTCTTGTACGCGTTTGCTTTTAATTTTAATCGTTAAGTTAAATCGCGTAAGCTAAAAATGATCATTCAACGTAAACGGGCCTCAAACAATTAAAAGTTTACGTCAAGCAAGTGTTAGATAATTATTTGGAAGATAATTATTAACCTTGTACATTTTATTTTTATTGGTTACGTAAAGTGTTTTGTTTCGCGATAAAATACGTTTAAGCATACCCGGAACCACCAAAACATATCTACGCTGCAACAAATACCCAATATTATATCCAATACCTAAAGTTTTATAAAAATTCACCCATGTTAACATTGTTAGTCATATTGTACATAAAATAAATGAAATAGAACATACACTTTACTAGTTATATCTTTATACATTTAAACTACAACTTATACTTCAAGATAATGCAAGATATTTTGTAAATAATTAAAAATCACCAACTATCAAACCGTCCCCCCCTTAAATTCAGGATGGAACATTGTCCCATGGGGACAAGGAGCTCACACAATACCGCAACTTGAGATTGTACCAATTATATCTCATTAAAACCTATGTATGACTAGCAAGTCTTGGACCCAAAGGACTTTCCATATTTCCTCATTGTGTATTGGACTTTTCAAATGGCAATCTTGACTAGTCTACGACTGTATATAAAGGTAGCAACTATATAGATACAACCGCTACACAACATTTATTTTACATAGTGAATACTTTACCTATCTCTCTTGGCTCTCTCCAAAAAAAAAAAATACCACGGCCAAAACCAAACATCATAACAATCCATACCAAAATTTAAAATTTGTTTTACAAACACATATAGTATATCCTTACAACATATTAAATATCCCAAGTTGTTTAGAAGGTTTTGTTTGGAGTTTCACAACGTGATTTACAAGCATTCCTACAACATATCTAAGATATCCCAAGATGTTTAGAAGGTTTGATTTTGGGTTTACAAGTGTTAAAGAAAGAAGGTTCAAGATTAGAGTTTTCTTGGATTTAGTGTTTTCATAGTCTTGGAAGCTAGGGTTTGTTTGCTAAACAAGGGTTTAGATCATATTTTATGCATATATGATGTTTATATAGTTAATCACCATCTAGGAAACTTATCTACATGAATAATGGATTTTTACACTTATTTATGATTTGGTATACTTCTACATATGTTATATGGATGTTAATATCATGTTATAATTGAAATATAAGTATTGTATAAGTGTGGTTTATGTATAAAAAGTGTATATAAACAAGTTACCTAAAAAGTGCATATATAAAAGTTCATGAATAAATAAGTATGTATACATATGGATCTTGTGATTCTTGGACAATCTTTGGACAAATCATAGACTAGGGACCCTAAGGAAGTAAGACATCTGATATAAGTTGTTGTAATGGACTTGTAACAAAGTGGCTAAACTAAAAAGGTATAAAATCAAATTTTAAACATATTTTTACAAAATGACCAAAACCTTCTGATTAAATTCGAAATATAAAGTATTTATTTTATATTTTTATAAAATACTACATCTCATGAGGATTCCAAAAAGGTAAGAAACTCGAAAAACCGAGCTATAACGAAGGAGATACGTAATTTACAAGATTTAGTTATAAAAAGTGTTTTATAAAAGAAATTTTATAAAAACCATTTACTTTTAACTTATGATATATACAAATGGATATTTTTCTCAGATAGTACATATTTTTAGGATTCCAAAACATTAAGAATCATAATTTTTCGATCAATAACAAAGGAGTTATGGATTTGTTTTCGTATTTACGATAATTAAACTTTATAAAAATCATTTTATAAACTATGAATAGTAAAAATCACTATTCATCTTAGATACATTTTAAAAAATACATTAATTAGATAAACTTTTAATTACGAAGACGTGCTCGAAAGAATCACTAAAAACGGAGTTAAAACGAATAAGATACGACATTTACGAGTTTACGACGATTAACTTTATAAAAGTATATGAACAATAAAAAGTATTGTTCACTAGTGGACTTAAAATATGAAAATGTACTATTTTGATAACTCGTCTTAATACGAAAGCGTGGACATAAGAAACGTAAGAAACTGACTTAAAACGATAAAGTTGCGTTATTTTTACTAAAGAGATATTTATAAACGTTTTTACTTTATAAACATGATTTCACAAATACAATTAGATGGTGATGTAGCTATATAAAATTATATGGTATTAGTTAATCAAAGTGCTTAGTACTTATACGACCTATAATAAATTAGGTTACATTCGGGCGTATTTGTAACGAATTTTCACGCACTTGATTTACATTATTGATTCACTCACTCGAGATGAGTTTATAGACCCACGTTTTACATTTATAATGATTTACATGTTTTGGGGTGAGAAACATATGCATGTTTTACAATCGGACGTAAGTGTACATTTCACATTACAATTACGTGTTTGCCTAAGTAGCGATAACCCTCTAAGCCCATTATCATAAACTGTCAATTACTTGTTGTGAGCGCAGATGTTATAAATAAATCTATTTGGGATTGACATCCCCGTTTGGGTGAGTCATACCACTGTGCCGGTATGCCAGACAA